>OX438744.1:41089277-41324201 GCA_949316235.1 Oegoconia quadripuncta | reverse complement strand
GAAATGCTCATGCATACCCGCCCTCCACGGGGGTGGAGGGCGTGGTTATGTTGGACTCCGGCATCACGCCGACCTACCAACTAAAACCCCTGGGTGTCCGCTCCCTCTGCTGATGGCAGAGTCTGTGTGATTGCGCGTTAGCACTTACTGCCACTGACTCTGCCAGCAGTCCGTTCGTCCGTAGGACGATACTCGTCCCGTTGTGGCCGGCGTACCGCGGACACGTGGTACGCCGGCTGCTATCCCGAAGGAGCTCCTGTGGGCGAAGGTTTTCCCCCGTAAACCGTCACCCAGAGTCCCCCAGTTTATGGAGGCAGGCGGTCATGGGCCAGACGCCGGCGGCCCGGCCTTCTGCGTCGTATCGGTTGAGATAGAGGGTCGTCCTCTCTCACCCGTTCCGCCTCCTCTCTACGTGCCATTATTTGGCCGCAAAAGATGGCCATTGCCTCAAATGATCTCTCGCTGCCAACCATCGATCTTACAATAGCCGACAGGGAGAGATCCGCTCCCACGATGGACACTAGCTGCGCCCGTTCCTCCGCCCCGTCAGGACAATCCGCCAGCGCATGTTGCGCCGTGTCCTCGGCGCAACCGCACTGGTGGCACTCCACCGTGGGCTCCCTCCCCATCCTGAACAGGAACCCCCCGAAGCACCCGTGCCCCGTGAGGACCTGAACGAGATGGAAAGAGAGCACACCGTGGCGCCTTTCCACCCAGTCGGCCAGAACCGGCCTGAACGCCTCAACGGTCCGATGGCCATACCGAGGCTCCTCCAGCTTATTAGCCCAGATCCGGAGGAGATGTGTGCGGGAAATCTCCCTCACCCGTTTAATCTCCTCCGGCATCAGACTCGCACCCCTGGCTTTTGCCTCCGCGTTGCGGCGATACACCACCGCCAGCATTCTGGCGTCTAATTCCCAGGGCGGAGTTGCCGCCAACACACAGGCTGCTTCGAAGGACACGGTGCGGTAGGCCCTAGCAGCCCTTATCGCCATGACCCTCTGCGGTCTCCGCAAGAGGGTCTTGTTATGGGACGACAGAGCGTCGACCCATATGGGCGCCCCATACAACGCCATGGACCGTACCACACCGGTAAACAGTCGGCGGCAGCTCAGCCCCGGACCACCCAGATTTGGAAGTAGCGCGCTTAGCGCCCCAGCCGCACCGATCAATTTTGGGGCGAGCCGGCGGAAGTGCTCCCGGAAGTTCCATCGGCCGTCGAGTACCAGGCCTAGGTACCGCATTGAGGACTCAACGGCGATGGAAGTCCCCCCCACAACAATTTGCGCACCGGGAGGCGGAGACATCCGAGGCCCATGGAAGAGCAATGCCTCGGTCTTGTTCAGAGCCACCTCGAGGCCCAACCGCCGGATCCGCCCGACCACTTGTGCCACCCCCGCTGTGGCCAGGACAGCAGCCTCCCTAAACGTTCGACCGCGGGCCGTCAACAGAGTGTCGTCGGCATAACAAGTTAGGTCGACTCCACTCAGGTTGGCGCCCCGCAGTACCCAGTCGTAAGCGATGTTCCACAGAAGTGGCCCAAGGACCGACCCCTGTGGAACGCCGCAAGACATCGACCGACTGTCCCACCCATCACGAACCGGGTATCTGATTTCACGTCCAGTTAAGTAGGCCGCCACGCATCGCCTCAAATATTTCGGCGCGTGATGAAACTTTAAGGCCACCCTGATACAGCTCCAGGGGAGAGTGTTGAAGGCATTGGCGATGTCAAGGGACACCGCCAAAAGCACCTCACCCCTGGACGTCGCCTCTTCAGAGAGGACCCTCACGCGCGAAATGGCGTCTATAGTCGACCTCTCCCTTCGGAATCCAAATTGGACCTCACTGAGATTTGGCCCTGTCTCCACCAAGTGCCTGGCGAGGCGAGTGGCTACGATTCGCTCGAATAGCTTACTCACCTCGTCGAGCAGGACTATGGGCCGATAGGCCGACGGAGAGTCGGCTGGGCGCCCCTCTTTGTGGATAAGCACAAGCTTTCCAACTTTCCACGATTGCGGGAGATAGCCCTGCTCCAAACAGGCCGAGAAGAGCCTTCTCACCCTTGGAGCAAAGGCTGCGTCGTCGCCTTTAAGGGCCAACACCCAGACACGTCCCGGTATGCCGTCGAGTCCCGGGGCAGCATTCTTGGCTTGGAGACGCCGAACGGCGTACTCCAGCTCGCCCTCCGAGACTTCCGGGACGGCTTCGTCTTCGGTGTGGTTGGCAGCCTGATCTCGCGGCACCGAGTATGGCGGCACGTGTTCTGCCCTATTCGGAAAAAGGGCAGATACTACTCGCCCCAGGAGCTGAGGCTCGAGAGTCTCCGTAAGAGGGCGGGCCCAGGGACGCAATTTGCGTCTCACCAGACGGTAAGGGCGCCCCCACGGGTCTCTGTCGAGACTCTCGAGCATCTCTTCCCATGCCCGGGCTTTGGCCTCGCTAATCGCCGCCTTAAGCTCTTTCGAGCATTCTCTATAGGACGCATAGAGTTGGTCCTCTTCCGCCTCGTTACGGTGTCTCCTCCGACGGCTCCGAGCATATCGGCGTCTCGCCCTAACGCATGCCGTCCTCAGCTGCGCGAGCTCGTCGGACCACCAATATACTTGTCGCCGGGGCGGCTGAGGACCAACTCTAGGCATCGCCGCATCGCAGACGCTGGTCACAGCACGGTGTAGCCATTCCGCCTCCGAGTTCACAACAACAGGACCCTCAGGCACCTCCGCCCATGTTTCCACTAGGGACGCTTCTATCAGAAGGTCCCTATCCAGTCGTTTAAGCGACCATCGTGGACCATCCCCTTGTCTCGGCCTATTTGGTTCGAACCGATCCCCTGAGGGCGTGGAGACACTAAATCGGATATAACGGTGATCCGATAGTGTCTCCACGCCCGTCAGCACAGTCCAGCCTCGAACGCGGCGTGCGAGGGCAGGGGTAGCAAACGACAGATCTATTATGGAACCTCCCTGCCTTCGCACGCACGTTTCCACCGCGCCCCGATTCAATAGAGACAGGCCGCACGCAACCGCCCACTCCTGTAGGACCTCGCCACGAGCGTCTGTCGACGGAGATCCCCACGCCGTGGATTTCGCGTTGAAGTCTCCGGCGACTAGCACCTGGGTGGGGTGACTTCTCCCAACCATGCTCTCAACGTGTATCAGGAACTGCTCAAATTCCGACAGAGGGCGGTTGGGAGAGAAATAAACCCCAATTACCGTGACGCCGCCCATGACGACCGCCACATAACCACCACCCCGCGATACCCGCTCAAAGGGAGGTGAGCCGATCGCCGTATTGGTAACTACGGCTACCGAGTCCTCTCGGTCTCCCGCCCAGTTATCCCGCGCAGGGACGGAGTATGGCTCAGCCACAACAGCCACGTGCATGGACCACTGCGCCATGGACTGGATCAAGAGATCCTGGGCTCTGGCGCAGTGGTTCAGATTCCCTTGCAGGATGTGCATGGCCATTGATTAATTAATCGATGGCCATGCTCTCCCCGGCAGCCTGCGAGCTCGCAGGACGGACTGGCTGCGTAGGGGCTTTGGTGCCACCTGCAGCGGGCTTGCGTGCCTTTTTACCCCGGAAGGCAGGGCACTGGTTTCTGCCCATCCGGTGGTCCGCCTTTTTCCCGTCTGCCGCGCACACCACACAGTGCATCGGCTCCGTGCACTGACCGGCTTTGTGCCCCGGTTGACCGCAACGGTAACACAATTCAGCGCGGTCGAATTGTGAGGTGCACTGCGCCCTAACGTGCCCGGATTCTAGGCACTTGAAGCATTGCGCCGGCGTGGGATTTAAGATTTGCACGCGCGCGGAGCTCCACCCGATCATAAACCGACCGTTACCCTCGGTCAGTTTTTTGGCCGCCGAAGTCGGACACCGCAACCAAATCGCGCCGAGACCGGTGTGGTTGGTGCGGAGTTCGCCACATTTTATGGCCTCCACAGAGCACCCCCCAGCGCTAGCTACTTTAGCTGCAACTTCCTGCGCAGACACCGAGTCGTCGAGTTCAGAAATTCTGATCTCGACGCATTTCATAGGCCTAGAAACGCGGACACTATCTTCGGGCAGCAGCTCCCTCAGTTTAGCTGCGAGATCGTCGGCCTTGCCACCGCTATTTGCTCCAGGCAGTTGGAGGATACGCGCTCCGGTTGCGGCCTTCCTCATCTTGATTCCTTGGAGTATACCAAGGCCCTCCAACTGGACCTTACTCCTAGCTTCAGAGAGGACTTTGGCATAAGTGATGCCTTTCTCTTCCGCCCCCGGCTGCAGCGTTAACACTACTGCAGAAGATCGCGGGGCGTTAAGCCTTGGTGTGGCCTTCCGCTGGGTGTTTGGCTGCCTGCTCTCCCCCTCCTTCTTTTTTGCGCCCCGTTTTACCACTGTCGTCCAGTCCGCATTACCAACCGCAGGGGCAGGAGGTGTCGCACGGGACGGTACAGGGACCGACATCACGGCGACGGGCTGTACAGGAGCAGCCGTGTTTCCCTTCTTTCCCTTCTTTGCTTTCCCCCTCTTTTTTGTGCTTTCAGGAGCCGGCACGGGAATCGAGGCGGGAGCCGCAGTGGGGGCCGGAGCACGGCGAGATCTCGCCATTTGTGAGGGACACTCCAGCGGGGGTGACTCGTCCAGGACGGGGGAGGGAGCAACACTCTCTCTCCTTCTATCGGCTGCTAATGGCGGCCGTAGGCGCTTCTCCGGAAGGAGGCGGTCCTTAATGCCCTCCAACTTTGCGTCCATCATGGAGCCGGCCTGAATGGCGAAGGCGCGTGCCAGTTCCGCCATGTCCAGGGGCGGGCTCGGGTCTATCCGGGTAGGAGGGGCGGAGGAGAGCTTCAGAAGCTCCCGCTCCAGCCTCTCAATTTTTGTGGAGGCTTCCGCCTGCACCTTCCTCAGTTCAGAGACTTCAGCTTGCAGCCGCAGGTTCTCTGCTTGAAGAGCTCTAGTCTCTTCGCTCGCCGAGTGCTGGCTCATATTTCTGACTGCCTCCCGTATGGCCGCGGCGCTTTCTTTGATGGCCTTCTGGCTCGTGCCCTTAAGGTGAGAAGACTTCCTAACGACGGTCTCGATGACCGTGAGACCGTCTACTGCCTGCTGCAGCATATTGGAGGCAGTCTTCGATTCCGCTTCGCTGGCACTGGTAGTGTCAGATAAGCGGGCCAGGCGAGCAGACCTGCTTCTCTCGGCCACGTCTGCAATCTCCTCCTCCGCCCGCAGCCTCAGGGCTTTTTCCCGTTCGGCATTTAGGGCGGCCTTGGCTTTTGCCAGGCCGACGTATTCCCCGGTGGTTGCGGGGCGACCCCTCCCCCGCTTAACCGATTTATTTGCGGCACCTTTTTGGTCCCGCTCAGACTCTTCGCCCGAATCGGGTTCATCCGCCGACCCCTTCCGCTTACGGAGGTACTTCCTCCGGGCATCGATAGGTACGGTCTCGGCCGAGACCACGCTCATGAATGAGTCGGAGGAATCCACCTCCAACATATCTTGCACCTTGGCGGCGCTTTCTCTCCCACTTTGGGAAGCGTGAACCACGCTCCCACCCCTCCCGTGACCTTTACGGTCGGTGAAGTTAATTTGAAAATTTTTGCAACTAGACATTGTTCCCACGAGTAGGGCCGATATAAAAGGTACGCCCCCGGGTGACGCCCATTCCGGGGGTAAGGCTACATACTGCAGAGATCGCCAGGTATCTGCAGGTTTTAACGAGTGTTCTCTCGGGTTTGAAGGGTTTTCCTTCCCGCGGGCCGGCCAATTAAGGCAAGCCCCCCGGTCAGCGAACACACGACGTCTCCCACTGGAGCCACCAGCGGGGTCGTTGAAGTGTGTTGCTGATTACGGGACGCGAGGGGGGTGGCGAGAACCCCTCCTCCGACGGTGGCACATGACTGCGCCTGTCAACATGCTGCTATCGCAGCCTGTCGACCCGTCCCTCACGCGCACAAGGGCGCGCTCGCCCCGCCTGGCAGGCCCATATCGGGCCCCGCCGGGGTGTGTCGCTCTTAGTCTGGCCTCTCGCCTCAGGCCTGTCCGGTATGGGAAGCCCTATCCGGCATAGCCCTGAGGGTCGTCGAGACACGCAAGCCCCCCCACCACGGCAAGGTGGCGACACGTCGGGGGGGAACCTAACCTAACCTAACCTAACCTAACCTAACCTAACCTAACCTAACCTAACCTAACCTAACCTAACCTAACCTAACCTAACCTAACCTAACCTTTTTTTTTTTTTTTTTTTTTTTTTTTTTTTTTTTTTTAACCAGGAGAAACGCTCATGCTTATCCGCCCTCCTCGGGGGAGGGGGGCGGATTATGTCGGACTCCGGCACAGAAGGTGCCGGCCTACCGACTAAAAACTCCTGGGTGTTCCCTCGCGCGCGCCGTTGACGGCGTGGCCGCGGGTACCATCTGGTATTCGTCCGCAGCCACGCCAGCGCGGTGCCCGCCGCCAGGACAAAGCGGCGGCAGGCCCACCTCTGGGCTGGAGCAGGGAGGAATCGCCTGGTCCAGCCACCTCTAGAAGGCGCGCGGAAAACACCGCGCGCGCCTTCTCGCGGGGCCTATGTGTGGGCGGTGATCCCCCCGGATCGCCACCCACGGCCCCGCAGGGTAGGGGGGCAGAGGATCGCCTATCATTAAAGATAAGCTCTCCTCCGGGCCCCCCATGCGGCTGCATCTCCCCTCGCTCTGCGAGTGACCTCGCAAAGAGAGAGGACCGCTTTCCACGGCCTCTCCTTGGCGTCCGCAGCTCGAACCTGGCTGCGGCCGGCAAAGAGTGGCCGTCCCGCACGGCTACGACCTCTCAGCAGAGAGGTCGTCCCCTACCATAGCGGCCTGCAACAGCGGGAGGCCCGGAGAGGAGGCGGGGGAAAACCGCCCCCCCAACCCTCCCGCCGTCTCCCCCTGCGAGCAGAGGGAGAGGGCCGCTTCCCACGACCTCTCGTCGACGGCCGCAGCCTTAGCTGCAGTCGTCAAGGAGAGGTCGCCCAAGTGCTGCAGACGATTCCACGGCGTCCCCTGCCCATATGGACATATGGGCATTCCTCAGGGAGCGCCGCTTCCTCGCCGCAGCCCGCTGTGGTGGAATTCGCCCTCCACCATCCCTCGTCGCTCCACTCCCGAAAACGAATTTTCGGGAGTGGGACGACGAGGGCATCTCGGCGCCGAGGCGGGCCTCGGAGCCGAGACTTGGGCTGGTTTTTTATAGAGGTTTTCCTTCCTCGCGGTCCGGGCGGTTAAGCCAAGACCCTCGGTCCCGGACTGCAGCTGAAAGCCGCGGTCCCGGATTACGAGCCCGGCGGTGGCAAGGGGTAGGAGGTTCACCCCAAACCTCCTCCCCAGGCCTGCTCGGCGGCAGTGCGAGTGCACACCGAGCCCACCCTTACTCCCCCACTAGGAGGGGAGCGTCTCCTGCTCCATCCGCAGTGCCCTCTACTAAACCAGAGGGACACGCGGAGGAGCCCACCCCGTCAGACTATTAGCCATCGGTCAACAAGAACCCTTAAAAGGGAAGTTGTTGACCGATGCCCAGGGTGCACCGGCCCAACGACTACCGTTCCCCCCAGACGTATCCAGGGGGACAAGTAGCCATCAGGCACACGGGGAGGTTGTCTGACGTCGCACCCCAACCTAACCTAACCTAACCTAACCTAACCTAACCTAACCTAACCTAACCTAACCTAACCTTTTTTTTTTTTTTTTTTTTTTTTTTTTTTTTACCAGGAGAAACGCTCATGCTTATCCGCCCTCCTCGGGGGAGGGGGGCGGATTATGTCGGACTCCGGCACAGAAGGTGCCGGCCTACCGACTAAAAACTCCTGGGTGTTCCCTCACGCGCGCCGTTGACGGCGTGGCCGCGGGTACCATCTGGTATTCGTCCGCAGCCACGCCAGCGCGGTGCCCGCCGCCTGGACAAAGCGGCGGCAGGCCCACCTCTGGGCTGGAGCAGGGAGGAATCGCCTGGTCCAGCCACCTCTAGAAGGCGCGCGGAAAACACCGCGCGCGCCTTCTCGCGGGGCCTATGTGTGGGCGGTGATCCCCCCGGATCGCCACCCACGGCCCCGCAGGGTAGGGGGGGCAGAGGATCGCCTATCACCAAAGATAAGCTCTCCTCCGTGCCCCCCGAGCGGCTGGGCCTCCCCTCGCTCCGCGAGTGACCTCGTCTCGCAGAGAGAGAGGACCGCCTTCCACGGCCTCCCCCTGGCGTCCGCAGCCTTTGTACTAGCTGCGGGCGGCAAGGAGTGGCCGCCCCGCACGGCTACGACCTCTCCATAACAGAGAGGCAGCCCCCCGCCACACCACATGGTAGCTAAGGGTTACCACCATATGGTATGGCAGGGGACAGCCTCCCAACAGAGAGGTCGTCCCCCACCATAGCGGCCTACACCAGCGGGAGGCCCGGAGAGGCAGCCATCCTTCGAACCGCCCCTCCAAACCTCCCGCCGTCTCCCCCCCCCCCCCCCGAACAGAGGGGGGGGGGGGCGCTTCCCACGACCTCTCGTCGACGGCCGCAGCCTTAGCTGCAGTCGTAGAGGAGAGGTCGCCCACGTGCTGCAGACGATTCCGCGGCGTCCCCTGCCCATATGGACATATGGGCATTCCTCAGGGAGCGCCGCTTCCTCGCCGCAGCCCGCTGTGGTGGAATTCGCCCTCCACCATCCCTCGTCGCTCCACTCCCGAAAGCGAATTTTCGGGAGTGGGACGACGAGGGCATCTCGGCGCCGAGGCGGGCCTCGGAGCCGAGACTTGGGCTGGTTTTTTATAGAGGTTTTCCTTCCTCGCGGTCCGGGCGGTTAGGCCAAGACCCTCGGTCCCGGACTGCAGCTGAAAGCCGCGGTCCCGGATTACGAGCCCGGCGGTGGCAAGGGGTAGGAGGTTCCCCCTAACCTCCTCCCCAGGCCTGCTCGGCGGCAGTGCGAGTGCACACCGAGCCCACCCTTACTCCCCCGCTAGGAGGGGAGCGTCTCCTGCTCCATCCGCAGTGCCCTCTGCTAAACCAGAGGACACGCGGAGGAGCCCCCCGGTGTCAGACTATTCGCCATCGGCCAACAAGAACCCTTAAAAGGGAAGTTGTTGACCGATGCCCAGGGTGCACCGGCCCAACGACTACCGTTCCCCCCAGACGTATCCAGGGGGACAAGTAGCCATCAGGCACACGAGGAGGTTGTCTGACATCGCACCCCAACCTAACCTAACCTAACCTAACCTAACCTAACCTAACCTAACCTAACCTAACCTAACCTAACCTAACCTAACCTAACCAAGAACTCTATTCTCGAGTACAATCTGAAAATGGCAATAAGGAACCGTAACGCGGCTGTAGTGGAAAAACTATTAGCGGTACGCGAGGTCACGGACTGACCTACAACGATCCTGCGAGCGCCGCGTCCTCGGATGAATTGCCCACACATTTATAAACATTTATAAATAAATTATAAGATAAGATAAGATAAAATTGAATTCAATATGTATGTATATAACTTAAGGAAAAAAAAAAAAAAAAAAAAAAAAAAATCAATGCATGCTCTCTGGAAAAAAAAAAAAAAAAAAAAAAAAAAACAAAAAAAAAAAAAAAAAAAAAAAAAAAAAAAAAAACAAAAAAAAAACAAAAAACAAAAAAAAAATAAAAAAAAATAACGCATCCCGTAGTTTTAAGTTGGGGTCGCACTGGCGAAAATCACGCATGCTGTAACACAAGTGCGACCTAGCAGTACGCTGTATAGTATAAGCATAAAATTAACACTATAACAAATCAAAACTAATAAAACAAAGGCACGGACAAAAAGTCTGTGGATTTTATATGTATTTTTTAAAAAAAAAAAAAAAAAAAACCTAACCTAACCTAACCTAACCTTTTTTTTTTTTTTTTTTTTTTAGCCAGGAGAAACGCTCATGCTTATCCGCCCTCCTCGGGGGAGGGGGGCGGATTATGTCGGACTCCGGCACAGAAGGTGCCGGCCTACCGACTAAAAACTCCTGGGTGTTCCTTCGGGCGCACCGTTGACGGCGTGGCCACGGGTACCATCTGGTATTCGTCCGCAGCCACGCCAGCGCGGTGCCCGCCGCCATGGCTACAGCGGCGGCGGGCCCTCCTCTGGGCTGGAGCGGGGAGGAATACCCCCGGTCCAGCCACCTCAAGAAGGCGCGTGGGAACACCACGCGCGCCTTCTCGCGAGGCTTGCGTGAGGGTGGTGACCCCCCCGAGTCACCACCCAGCCTCGCTAGGTAGGGGGGGAGAAGGTGGGCATAAGCCCTTCTCCGGGTCCCTGTGCGTCTGCGGCGGATGTGCTGAGAGGAGGGATCGTTCTCCCTCTCTCTCTCCGCCGCCTCCTTCTGCAAGAGCACGCACTCGCAGAAGGAGAGGACCGCTTTCCACGACCTCTCGTCGCCAACCATAGCCTTAACTACGGCCGGCAAGGAGAGATCGTCCCCTACCGCTGCGACGAGGTCGCGGCGCTCCCCCGCCCAAGCTGGGCATTCCTCGAGGGTGTGCTGCGCCGTGTCCTCGTGGCAGCCACAATGGTGGCACTCGTCGGTCGCCTCCCTTCCGGCGATGCGGTGCAGGTACCTCCCGAAGCACCCATGGCCTGAGAGAACCTGCACCGCGCGGAAGGTCAGCGAGCCCCGCATGCGCTCCGTCCAGTCCCTTATTACCGGACGGAGCGCCTCGACAGTCCGGCGGCCGGCCTCAGGCGAGGCCAGCCTTACCCCCCAGATCCCCAGCACGGACTGCCGAGCCTGGAGTTTCCGCACTTCCACCTCCCTTGGAGCAGGTTGCTCGCCCCGGAGGAGGAGGTCCTTGCGCCACTTATACAGTGACGCCTGGGCCTCCGCCTCCAGGTCCCAGGGAGGTGTGCCCGCCAATGCGCACGCCGCCTCGAAGGAGATGGTGCGATATCCGCGTATGACGCTGACGGCCATCACCCTCTGAGGGCGTCTCAGAAGGGTGACATTCCTACGGGCCGTCAGGGTCTCCGCCCAGATCGGGGCCCCGTACAGGGCCATCGATCGCACCACCCCCATGTAGAGGCGGCGGCTTGCCGACTCGGGCCCCCCGATGTTTGGCATCAGCCGCCTTAGGGCAGCCGATGCCGCGATCAATCGGGGGGCCAGGCGGGCGAAGTGCCCACGGAAACTCCAGCGCGGGTCGAGGACAAGTCCGAGATACCTCATCTCGGGCTTGACCTCGATTCGAGTGCCACCAACCTGGATGCTCGCGCCGGGAGGTGGCCCCTTCCGGGCGCCGTGAAAACACAGCGCCTCGGACTTGTGTAGGGCCACCTCCAGGCCGAGCATCCTTATGCGCCTCACCACCTGTGCTACCGACACAGTGGCGAGGCGTGCCGCTTCTCGGTACGAGCTCCCCCGGGAGGTCACCAGCGTATCATCGGCATAGCAGGTGACCTCTGCTCCGGGAAGGAGCTCGCCCCGCAGCACCCAGTCGTAGCCGACGTTCCACAGGAGAGGGCCTAAAACCGACCCCTGCGGAACACCGCACGACGTTTCCCACCTTGCCAGCCTACCGTCCCGGACCGGATACTCAACGTATCTCTGCGAGAGGTAGGCCCCGACCATGAGGCGCAGGTATGGAGGCACGTTGTGATAGTGGAGTGCCTCCATAATGCAGGCCCAGGGAAGGGTGTTAAAGGCGTTCGCTATATCCAGCGACACCGCCAGCAACACCCCGCCTTGGGCGGCCGCCTCTTCCGAGAGGGCTTTGACACGGCCGACCGCATCTACGGTCGACCTTCCCTCTCGGAATCCGAACTGACGTTCGGACAGATCGGGGCCTACGTCTCGGAGGTGCTTGACGAGGCGACAGCATATAATGCGCTCGAAGAGCTTGTCGACCTCGTCCAATAGCACGATCGGACGGTAGGCTGAGGGGGATTCCGCGGGACGCCCGTCCTTCCTGATTAGGACGAGCCGGCCGATTTTCCAGATGGCTGGAAAACGGCCGGACCGAAGACAGGCGTCCAGTAGACCACGGAATCTCCCCCCGAGGGCCTCCAGTGCCAGAGCCAGGACGCGTCCCGGGACCCCATCGGGTCCCGGAGCCGTGTTTTTGGATTTCATCCTCAACACGGCCGCGCCTAGCTCTCCCTCCGTTACCGGAGGGACCTCGACTTCCGCGCTCGCATCCGCGACGTCAGCTTGACGTCGCGGGGGCGCCATCGCTGGAGGGAGATGTTCCGCCCTGTTCGGAAACAGCGACGAAACAACCTCCTCCAGCAGTCGAGGCTCGAGACTCTCCGTCAGGGGGGGCGACCAGGGGCGTAATTTGCCCCTGACCATCTTATACGGCCTCCCCCATGGATCACGGTTTAGAGTCTCGAGGAGCTCCGCTCTGGCACTCGCCTTCGCGTCGGCGATGGAGAGCTGTAGGGCCTTCTTAACCTCTCGATAGGCACCGTACAGCTGGGCTTCCATGTCGGCGTCACGGACCCGCCTACGGCGGGCCCGGGTGTACTGGCGTCTCGCCACCACACACCGGGACCGGATTTCTCCGATCCCCTGAGACCACCAGTACACCTGACGCTTCGGAGGTCGAGGCTTGGCCCGGGTCATGCTCGCGTCGCAAATATGCGACAGCGCGACCCGGAACCATTCACTCTCGACCTCGACCTCCACAGGCCTGGAAGGTGTTACCCAGGCCTGGACAATGGAAGCAATCTCCACCGCTTCGCGATTTAGGCTGGACAAGGCCCATCGGGCCGAGGCTCGGCTGTCGGGACGACGGCGCGTGTCCGCGCGTTCTGTGGCTGTGGAGACGTCGAACCGGACATACAAATGGTCCGACAACGTCTCCACATCCTCCAGAACCCTCCACTCACGGACACGCCGTGCGACGGCGGGGGTCGTGAACGAAACGTCCACGATGGACCCCCCCTGCCATCGCACGCAGGTGTTGGCCGACCCCTGGTTCAAAACCACGAGGCCGGCAGCCGTCGCCCACTCCGCAAGAAGATCTCCCCGAGTATCCGTCGCGGGACAGCCCCAAGCCAATGACTTGGCGTTGAGGTCGCCCACGACGAGCGCCGGACACGGTAGGGTCTGCCCAATGAGGGCCCCTACCTGGTCCAGGAACGCTTCGAACTCGGCGAGACTCCTGTTGGGGGAGAAATACACCCCTATCAGGCATATCTCTCCCCAGCGGATCGCCACAAAGCCTCGGCCCCTCGACAAGGTGGGAGGGGGCATTATGCCCTCTGCCCCTCTTTTAGTTATTATGGCCACCGAGCCGTCCACGTCCGCTGCCCAGCTATCACTGGGGGGGACGCAGTAGGGCTCGGCGGCCACGGCGACATCAATCGACCACTGCGCCATGGATTGCAGGAGGAGGTCCTGCGCACCGGCGCAGTGGTTGATGTTCGCCTGGAGGATCCTGTGAATGCCCATCACTTGGCCGCATTCACAGGATCCTTATCGGGAGCAACGGCGGCCGGGGTCCGTCCGGCCGCCTTGAGGCCTGCACGTTTGGGGGCTATCGCCCCCGTGCAGGCCCTGCTCCCCGCCCGATGCTCGGCGGGCTTCCCCGCTGCCACACACAGTGAGCAGCGGGGGGCGGCCGAGCAGTCCCTGGCCATGTGGCCCGTTTCACCGCAGCGGAAGCATTCTCCGCTGCGGTCGATCGTCGAGGTGCACTGCTGCCTTATATGACCACACATATGGCAGCGGTAGCACCTCGTCGGCTGGGTCTCCAGCAACTTGACTTGGGCGGAGACCCAGCCCACCAACAATCGCCCCGCGGCCACCGTTTTGGCGGCCGCCACCGGGCACCGGACCCAGCAGGTCCCCTGCGAGAAGGGTGTGCGGACGATTTGGCCAGCTTTGACCGCCTCGACCGCACACGCCCCCGCTTTCGCCACCGCAGCGGCGACCCCCTCCGACGAGGCCGACTCGTCCAGGCCCGAAATGCGTACCTCTACGCACTTCATGGGCCTGGTCACACGCACATCGGCCTCGTCAAGGACCTCCCTCATCCTTGCGGCGAGGGCGTCCGCTTTGGCGCCACTGGTGGCGCCCGGGAGCTCCAGGATCTGGGCCCCCGTTCTCGCGGTCCGTGACCTCAAGGCGGTGATGCCGAGGCTGTCCAGCTGAATGCTGGACTGAGCCTTTAACATCACCGCCTTGTACGTGACCCCTCTGTCCTGAGCCCCCGATTGGAGGGTCAGGACGATTGCCGCCGACCGCGGGGGCCTCAGCCCCGCGCCTTGCTTCTTGCTAGGACCTCCCTTTTTCTTCTTCTTCCCCCTCGGTGTTGTTGAGGGGGGAGCGGGAGGTCCAGCTGCCGCAGGCTGAGTCCCGGAGCTTTGCGCCCGGGGCCTCTCCTTCTTCTTTTTGGCTACCGCCACCCAGCTCTCGTCCATAGACGTGGGCGCGGGTGGCAGTGGCCTGGGCTCTTTAAGAGCCTGCTTGGAGGGTCCGGCAGACCCTTTTTTCGCCGGACCCTTCCCTCTCTTTTTATTGCCCTTTTTCCCCGGCGCGGTGGTTTGTACCGGGGAAGGGGGCACAGCGCTTACTACAGGCGTTGGTGAGCGCCTGATTGGGGCGGCGACAGTGGCCGCGCCGGACGTAGACGGCCTATGTGGGCTGGCCGACCTCCTGTTGTCCGCCGCTAACGGCGGTCTCTCTCTCCTCGCAGGGAGCAGTCTCCCCTCCAGGGCCTCGAGCCTAGCCCCCACCATGGTGCCGATTCGCTCCATGATGGTGCGCTCGAGGTCCTGGTCCTTCCCTGGGGGGGAGAACTGCACCTGCACCCTCGTCTGCTCGAGACTGACCCGGAGCTCGCCGAGCTCCTTACGGAGCTCGGCCATCTCGGCTTTTAGGCGAGCATTTTCACGGGTCAGTCTCGCTGTCTCTTCTGAGGCAGTACGCTGCCTCAGCTCCTCGGTAGCCTCCTTAATAGAGGCGGCGGCAACCTTCAGGGCTTTCACAAACGTGCCCTTCAGGCTGCCGGACTTTGCCGCTACGTGCAAAATGGACCCAACACTGTCGAGCACCTGCTTATTCAGGGCCTCAACAGTGTTGGTCCCCTCCGACTCGACGCCGCTTAGCATCGGGGATGCGTCCGAAAGACGGGCCGCTCTCCTAATGCTCGTCTCGCGGACCATCTCCGCCGCCTCCTCCTCTGCCTGCAGTCGGAGTTCCTGGCGCCTCAGCTCCAGGAACTCCGCCTTGGCTTTGGACAGGCCCACGTACTGTCCAGTAGTAGGTGGGCGTCCTCGCTTACCCCGCTTGGCGGGCCCCGATACTCTGGGCCTCACCAGGGGTCTCGAGTCGGAGGAGCCGTCACTTGACGACCCCTCCGACTGTGTTGCGGACGCTCTGGACCTCTTGCGGGCCTGGTCCGTGGGCGCCAGAAATTGTGGCGCCGCCCCTTCTTTGGGATCCGGGGTGAGGAGTGCCTCCTCCGGGAGGTCCCTTGACAGGACCCTCCGCGGAGAGAAGAACTCCTCGCTCCCATCTGTCTCGTCCGTGAATTTGGTCGCCGGTTTCACCAGAACCTGTTGTCGTCCTCGGCTCCAAGGCGGTATCCCTGGGGCCGGTGACGACAGCATTAAAGCCGGCGACGACAACGATATATCGGAGTCCGACAGCACAATTGGCTGAACGCCCTGCGGTGCTGTCGGCTCGTGGGAGGGCCCGAGGAGGTCTTTATACCCTCCATCCGCGCCCGACTCCTCGACCTCCCTCTGCGAATTTACGAACACCCGCGTGGGCGGGGTTCGGCCTTTGTTACTGTAGGTCTTATTGGATGCTGGTGACTTTTTTGAACCTAACCTAACCTAACCTAACCTTTTTTTTTTTTTTTTTTTTTTTAGCCAGGAGAAACGCTCATGCTTATCCGCCCTCCTCGGGGGAGGGGGGCGGATTATGTCGGACTCCGGCACAGAAGGTGCCGGCCTACCGACTAAAAACTCCTGGGTGTTCCTTCGGGCGCACCGTTGACGGCGTGGCCACGGGTACCATCTGGTATTCGTCCGCAGCCACGCCAGCGCGGTGCCCGCCGCCACGGCTAATAGCGGCGGCGGGCCCTCCTCTGGGCTGGAGCGGGGAGGAATACCCCCGGTCCAGCCACCTCAAGAAGGCGCGTGGGAACACCACGCGCGCCTTCTCGCGAGGCTTGCGTGAGGGTGGTGACCCCCCCGAGTCACCACCCAGCCTCGCTAGGTAGGGGGGAGAAGGTGGGCATACGCCCTTCTCCTGGTCCCTGTGCGTCTGCGGCGGATTGGCTGAGAGGAGGGATCGTTTTCCCTCTCTCTCTCCGCCGCCTCCTTCTGCGTGAGCACGCACTCGCAGAAGGAGAGGACCGCTTTCCACGACCTCTCGTCGCCAACCATAGCCTTGACTACGGCCGGCAAGGAGAGATCGTCCCCTACCGCTGCGACGAGGTCGCGGCGCTCCCCCGCCCAAGCTGGGCATTCCTCGAGGGTGTGCTGCGCCGTGTCCTCGTGGCAGCCACAATGGTGGCACTCATCGGTCGCCTCCCTTCCGGCGATGCGGTGCAGGTACCTCCCGAAGCATCCATGGCCCGAGAGAACCTGCACCGCGCGGAAGGTCAGCGAGCCCCGCATGCGCTCCGTCCAGTCCCTTATTACCGGACGGAGCGCCTCAACAGTCCGGCGGCCGGCCTCTGGCGAGGCCAGCCTTACCCCCCAGATCCCCAGCACGGACTGTCGAGCCTGGAGTTTCCGCACTTCCACCTCCCCTGGAGAAGGATGTTCGCCCCGGAGGAGGAGGCCCTTGCGCCACTTATACAGTGACGCCTGGGCCTCCGCCTCCAGGTCCCAGGGAGGTGAGCCCGCCAATGCGCACGCCGCCTCAAAAGAAATGGTGCGGTATCCGCGTATGACGCTGACGGCCATCACCCTCTGAGGTTTTCTCAGAAGGGTGATATTACTACGGGCCGTCAGGGTCTCCGCCCAGATCGGGGCCCCGTAAAGGGCCATCGACCGCACCACCCCCATGTAGAGGCGGCGGCTTGCCGACTCGGGCCCCCCGATGTTTGGCATCAGCCGCCTTAGGGCAGCCGATGCCGCGATCAATCGGGGGGCCAGGCGGGCGAAGTGCCCACGGAAACTCCAGCGCGGGTCGAGGACAAGTCCGAGATACCTCATCTCGGGCTTGACCTCGATTCGAGTGCCACCAACCTGGATGCTCGCGCCGGGAGGTGGCCCCTTCCGGGCGCCGTGAAAACACAGCGCCTCGGACTTATGTAGGGCCACCTCCAGGCCGAGCATCCTTATGCGCCTCACCACCTGTGCTACCGACACAGTGGCGAGGCGTGCCGCTTCTCGGTACGAGCTCCCCCGGGAGGTCACCAGCGTGTCATCTGCATAGCAGGTGACCGCTGCTCCGGGGAGGAGCTCGCCCCGCAGCACCCAGTCGTAGCCGATGTTCCACAGGAGAGGGCCTAAAACCGACCCCTGCGGAACACCGCACGACGTTTCCCACCTTGCCAGCCTACCGTCCCGGACCGGATACTCAACGTATCTCTGCGAGAGGTAGGCCCCGACCATGAGGCGCAGGTATGGAGGCACGTTATGATGGCGGAGTGCCTCCATAATGCAGGCCCAGGGAAGGGTGTTAAAGGCGTTAGCGATGTCCAATGACACCGCCAGCAACACCCCGCCCTGGGCGGCCGCCTCTTCCGAGAGGGCTTTGACCCGGCCGACCGCATCCACGGTCGACCTTCCCTCCCGGAATCCGAACTGATGTTCGGACAGATCGGGGCCTACGTCTCGGAGGTGCTTGACGAGGCGACAGCATATAATGCGCTCAAAGAGCTTGTCGACCTCGTCCAGTAGCACGATCGGACGGTAGGCTGAGGGGGATTCCGCGGGGCGCCCGTCTTTCTTGATCAGGACGAGCCGGCCGATTTTCCAGATGGCTGGAAAACGGCCGGATCGAAGACAGGCGTCCAGTAGACCACGGAATCTCCCCCCGAGGGCCTCCAGTGCCAGAGCCAGGACGCGTCCCGGGACCCCATCGGGTCCCGGAGCCGTGTTTTTGGATTTCATCCTCAACACGGCCGCGCCTAGCTCTCCCTCCGTTACCGGAGGGACCTCGACTTCCGCGCTCGCATCCGCGACGTCAGCTTGACGTCGCGGGGGCGCCATCGCTGGAGGGAGATGTTCCGCCCTGTTCGGAAACAGCGACGAAACAACCTCCTCCAGCAGTCGAGGCTCGAGACTCTCCGTCAGGGGGGGCGACCAGGGGCGTAATTTGCCCCTGACCATCTTATACGGCCTCCCCCATGGATCACGGTTTAGAGTCTCGAGGAGCTCCGCTCTGGCACTCGCCTTCGCGTCTGCGATGGAGAGCTGTAGGGCCTTCTTAACCTCTCGATAGGCACCGTACAGCTGGGCTTCCATGTCGGCGTCACGGACCCGCCTACGGCGGGCCCGGGTGTACTGGCGTCTCGCTGCAACGCAGCGGGACCGGATTTCTCCGATCCCCTGAGACCACCAGTACACCTGACGCTTCGGAGGTCGAGGCTTGGCCCGGGTCATGCTCGCGTCGCAAATATGCGACAGCGCGACCCGGAACCATTCACTCTCGACCTCGACCTCCACAGGCCTGGAAGGTGTTACCCAGGCCTGGACGATGGAAGCAATCTCCACCGCTTCGCGATCTAGGCTGGACAAGGCCCATCGGGCCGAGGCTCGGCTGTCGGGACGACGGCGCGTGTCCGCGCGTTCTGTGGCTGTGGAGACGTCGAACCGGACATACAAATGGTCCGACAACGTCTCCACATCCTCCAGAACCCTCCACTCACGGACACGCCGTGCGACGGCGGGGGTCGTGAACGAAACGTCCACGATGGACCCCCCCTGCCAGCGCACGCAGGTGTTGGCCGACCCCTGGTTCAGAACCACGAGGCCGGCAGCCGTCGCCCACTCCGCAAGGAGATCTCCCCGAGTATCCGTCGCGGGACAGCCCCAAGCCAATGACTTGGCGTTGAGGTCGCCCACGACGAGCGCCGGACACGGTAGGGTCTGCCCAATGAGGGCCCCTACCTGGTCCAGGAACGCTTCGAACTCGGCGAGACTCCTGTTGGGGGAGAAATACACCCCAATTAGGCATATCTCTCCCCAGCGGATCGCCACAAAGCCTCGGCCCCTCGACAAGGTGGGAGGGGGCATTATGCCCTCTGCCCCTCTTTTAGTTATTATGGCCACCGAGCCGTCCACGTCCGCTGCCCAGCTATCGCTGGGGGGGACGTAGTAGGGCTCGGCGGCCACGGCGACATCGATCGACCACTGCGCCATGGATTGCAGGAGGAGGTCCTGCGCACCGGCGCAGTGGTTGATGTTCGCCTGTAAGATCCTGTGAATGCCCATCACTTGGCCGCATTCACAGGATCCTTATCGGGAGCAACGGCAGCCGGGGTCCGTCCGGCCGCCTTGAGGCCTGCACGTTTGGGGGCTATCGCCCCCGTGCAGACCCTGCTCCCCGCCCGATGCTCGGCGGGCTTCCCCGCTGCCACGCACAGTGAGCAGCGCGGAGCGGCCGAGCACTCCCTGGCCAAGTGGCCTGTTGCACCGCAGCGGAAACACTCTCCGCTGCGGTCGATCGCCGAGGTGCACCCCTGCCTCACATGCCCAAGCATGAGGCAGCGGTAGCACCTCGTGGGCCGGGTCTCCATCAGTTTTACCTGGGCGGAGACCCAGCCCACCAACAGACGCCCCTTGGCCACCCTCCTGGCGGCTGCCACTGGGCACTGGACCCAGGAGGTCCCTTGTGCGAAGGGTGTGCGGACGACTTGGCCAGCCTTGACCTCCTCGACCGCACACCCCCCCACCTTAGCCACCGCGGCGGCGACATCCTCGGGCGAGACCGAGTCATCCAGGCCCGAAACGCGCAGATCTGCGCATTTCGTAGGCCTGGTAACTCGGACGTCGGCCTCGCCGAGGACCTCCCTCAGCCTTGTGGCGAGGGAGTCTGCCTTTGCGCCGCTGGTGGCGCCCGGGACCTCAAGGATTTGGGCCCCCGTCCGCGCAGTGCGTGACCTTAAGCCGGTGATCCCGAGGCCGCCCAAATCAATCTTGGACCTGGCCTCGAGCATCACCGACTTATACGTGACGCCTCGGTCCTGAGCCCCCGGCTGGAGGGTCAGGACGACCGCTGCGGATCGGGGGGCCCTCAGCCCAGCCCCCTTCTTAGCTGGACCTCCCTTTGTCCCCTTTCCCCTCGATGTTTGTGAGGGGGGGGCGGAAGGTCCGGCAGCCGCCATTGTCTTCTTAGCCCCGGAGCTTTGTGCCCGGGGCGCCTGCTTCTTATTCTTCTTGACCACTGTCACCCAGCTTTCGTCCATGGACGTTGGCGCGGGTGGCAGTGGTCGAGGAGGTGATGCTTTGGAGGGTCCGGCTGGCCCTTTCTTTTTAGCCGGACCCTTCCCCTTCTTTTTCTTGCCTTTGGGCCCCGGTGCCGGGGCTTTGGGCGCAGCGCCTATTTCGGGCGACAAAGTCGGCGAGCGTCTGACAGGGGGCGCGCTTATTATGGCGCCGGACGTGGACGGCCTAGGTGACAGGGCCGTCTTCTTCTTGTCCGACGCAAGCGGCGGCCGCACCCTCGTTGCAGGGAGCAGTCTGTCCTCTAAGGCCTCGAGGCGTGCACCCATCATGTTGCTTACCCGCTCCATGATGGTGCGCTCGAGGTCTTGCTCCTTCCTTAGAGGAGAAGACCGCTCCTGCACCCGCACCTCCGTCTCCTGACGAGACCGCTCGAGGCTGGCCCGCAGCTCGCCCATCTCCTTTCGGAGTTCTGCCATATCGGCTTTTAGGCGAGCGTTTTCGGCGGTCAGCCTCCCTGTCTCCCCCGTCACAGTCCGCCGTCTCATCTGAGACGTGGCCTCCTTTATTGATTCGGCGGCTACCTTAAGGGCCTTGACGTAGGTGCCCTTAAGGTTCCCCGATTTGGTGGCAATATGGATTATTGTACCAACACTGTCAAGCACCTGCTGATTGAGGGTCTCAACAGTGCCGGTACCATCCTCCTCCTCCGTGCCCCCGCTCGGTGTTGGGGATGAGTCCGCAAGTCGAGCAGCTCTTCTACTGCTCGCCTCCCGGATCATCGCAGCCGCCTCCTCCTCCGCCTGAAGGCGTAGCTCTTGGCGCCTCAATTCGAGGAGCTCCGCCTTCGCCTTTGCCAGGCCCACATATTGACCTGTGGTCGGCGGGCGTCCCCTTTTAGGTCTCTTGGCGGGCCCCGATGTTTTGGGCCGCGCCAGGGTTATAGAGCCGGTTGAGTCAGCACTTGCCGACCCGTCGGACTGAGAAGACCCGGACGCCCGCAGTCTTTTGCGGGCCTGGTCGCTGGGCGCCGGGAAAACCGGCGCCACCCCTCCTTTGGGCTCCGGAGTGAAGAGCTCCTCAGGCAGGTCCCCGAACAGGACCCTGCCTGGGGAGAAGCACTCTTCACTCCCAGCCGCCACATCAATCAGTCTCGTCGCCGGCTGTACGAGCACTTGTAACGGCTGTCGTCCTCGGCTCCGGGGGGAAATCCCCGGGGCCGGTGACGACAGCAGGAGTGCTGGCGACGACACGTCGGAATCCGACAGCACGATTGGTACTACGCCCTGCGGTGCTGCCGGTTCGTGGGAGGGCTCGAGGAGGTTAATCCCTCCTTCCGCACCCGACTCCTCTACCTCCCTCTGCTTTTTATTTACGAACACCCTGGTGGGCGGGGTTCGGCCTGTGTTACTGTAGGTCTTAGATAACGGTGGTGTTATTTGTTTTTTGGGGGGGGTTCTTAAAGTGCTCATATTTGCATCCCACGAGTATGAGGGAAAGGATGGTCCACCCGGGCGGTGCCCTCTGCACCCGGGTAACCCTATTACGCCTGGGGGGTCGGGCGGTACCCCAGGGTGGCCGCTAGTGGGTGGAGTATGCCCTCCACCCTCCCTCGTCATCCCACTTTCGAAAGAAAGTAGGACGACGAGGGCATTCGGCGCCGCGTTGCCCCAACGCCGAAACTTGGGCTGGTTTTTATAGTGGTTTTCCTTCCACGTGGGCCGGCCAATTAAGGCAAGCCCTCCGGCCAGCGAAACCCACGACATCTCCCACTGGAGCCACCAGCGGGGTCGTTGAAGTGGGTTCGCCGGTTACGGAACGCGAGGGGGTGGCGAAGCCCCTCCTCCGGCGGCGGCGCACATAGCGCCTGCCGGACATCCCACCAATTGGCGGGAGCCGACCCGCCCCTGTCCCCCATAGGGACCTACCCCCTGCCCCATCCTGCTGTGCCCTCTGCAATCAGAGGGACACGCGGAGGGGCACCCCCCTTGTCAGACTATTCGCCATCGGCCAATAAGAGCCCTTAAAGTGGGAAGTTATTGGCCGATGCCCAGGGTGCACCGGCCCAGCAGCTACCGTTCCCCCCAGACGTATCCAGGAGGACAAGTAACCACCGAGCACACGAGGAGGTTGTCTGACGTCGCACCCCAACCTAACCTAACCTTTTTTTTTTTTTTTTTTTTTTTTTTTTCGGTGGGAAAACGCATTTACGCGTTCGACCTGCCGCAGGCGGGGGCCCGCAGCAGGGATATGTGGGACTCCCCGCCCCCATGACCAACGGATGGTAGGAGGCGGAATACCCACTAAAAACCCACCGGTGTTCCCTCGCGCACACCTATGCGACGTGGCCACGGGTACCATCTCGGTATTCCTCCGCAGCCACGCCAGCGCGATGCCCGCCGCCAGGATAACGGCGGCGGCGGGCCCTCCTCTGGGCTGGAGCAGGGAGGAATCGCCTGGTCCAGCCACCTCTAGAAGGCGCGTGGGAACACCACGCGCGCCTTCTCGCGGGGCCTATGTGTGGGCGGTGATCCCCCCGGATCACCACCCAGGCCCCGCCTGGTAGGGGGAGGAGATATACACATCTCCTCCGGGTCCCAGCACTGCTGCGGCGGAGAGGAGGGATCTCACTCTCCGCCGGCTCCCCCTGCGAGATCGCGATCTCGCAGGGGGAGAGAACCACTTCCTACGACCTCTCGTCACCGGCCACAGCTTGGGCTATGGCCGGGAGGAGAGGTCGTCCCCCTACCGCTGCGACGCGGGGTCATGGCGCTCCCCTGCCCAAACTGGGCATCCCTCAGGGGTGTGTAGCGCCATGTCCTCGCGGCAGCCCCAGGACCCCGAGGGTGGAAATCACCCTCGGTCCTGATTTGAAGCAGCGGCGGCCGGAATCCGTCCGGCCGCCCGTGGGGCTGCACGTCTGGGGCCTATCGCCCCCGTGCAGACCTTGCTTCCTGCCCTATGGTCGGCGGGCTTTCCCGCTGCCACACAAAGTGAGCAGCGGGGGGCGGCCGAGCACTCCCTGGCCATATGGCCCGTTTGACCGCAGCGGAAGCATTCCCCGCTGCGGTCGATCGTCGAGGTGCACTGCTGCCTTATGTGGCCAGCCATGTGGCACCTATAACACCTCGTTGGCTGGGTCTCTAGCAGCTTGACTTGGGCGGAGACCCAGCCCACCAGCAGACGTCCTGCGGCCACCTTTTTGGCGGCCGCCACCGGGCACCTGACCCAGCAGGTCCCTTGGGCGAAGAGTGTGCGGACGATTTGGCCAGCTTTGACCGCCTCGACCGCACACTCCCCCACTTTCGCCACCGCAGCGGCGACCTCCTCCGGCGAGACCGATTCGTCCAGGCCCGAAATGCGTAACTCTACGCACTTCATGGGCCTGGTCACTCGCACATCGGTCTCGCTTAACACCTCCCTCATCTTCGTGGCGAGGGAGTCTGCTTTGGCGCCACTTGTGGCGCCCGGGATCTCCAAAATTTGGGCCCCCGTCCTCGCAGTGCGTGATCTCAAGGCGGTGATGCCAAGGCTGTCCAGCTGAATGCTGGCCTGAGCCTTGAGCATCACCGTCCTGTACGTCACTCCCCTGTCCTGAGCCCCCGGTTGGAGGGTCAGGACGATTGCCGCAGATCTGGGAGCCCTTAGTCCGGCCCCCTGACTCCTGCTGGGACCCCGCTTCTTCTTCTTCCCCCTCGATGCTGTTGAGGGGGGAGCGGAAGGTCCGGCTGCCGCCTTTTTTGCCCCCGAGCTTTGTGCTCGGGGCTTCTTCTTCCCCTTTTTTGCCACCGCCGCCCAGCTCTCGTCCATAGACGTGGGCGCGGGCGGCAGTGGCCGAGGCTCTTTGGGAGCCAACTTGGAGGGTCCGGCAGACCCTTTCTTCGCCGGACCCTTCCCTCTCTTTTTCTTGCCCCTTTTTCCCGGCACGGAGCTTTGCGCCGGGGAGGGGGGCATGACGCTAGATGCAGGCGTCGGTGAGCGCCTGCTTTGGGCAGCGCCTACGCTCGCGCCAGGCGGGGACGGCCTGGATGGACTGGCCGTCCTCCTCCTCAAATCCGCCGCTAGCGGCGGCCTCTCCCTTGTCGCGGGGAGCAACCTCTCCTCCAGGGCCTCGAGCCTCGCCCCCACCATGGTGCCGATCCGCTCCATGATGGTGCGCTCGAGGTCCTGCTCCTTCCCTGGAGGAGAGAACCTTTGCTGCACCTGCGACTCCCTCGTGGACCGCTCAAGGTCCAGGTTGGCCCGCAGCTCACCTAGCTCCTTACGAAGCTCGGCTAAATCTGCCTTTAGGCGAGCGTTTTCCGCTGCCAACCTGGTGGTCTCATCAGAGGCGGACCTTCGCCTCATCTGTTCCGTCGCCTCCTGAATTGAGGCGGCGGCGACCTTAAGGGCCTTTACAAAGGTACCCTTAAGGTTGCCCGACTTAGTAGCAATGTGGAGGATGGTGTCGACGCTGCTCTGCACCTGTTTGTTCAGGTCCTCAGTGCCGGCACCACCCCCCTCCTCTCCGCCGCTCAAAGTTGGAGATGGGTCCGCAAGGCGCGCAATCCTCTTGCCACTCGTCTCGCGGACCATCCCCGCCACCTCCTCTTCGGCCTCCAGCTGAAGCTCCTGGCGCCTGAGCTCCAGGAGTTCAGCTTTAGCCCTAGCCAGGCCCACATACTGCCCTGTTGTGGGCGGGCGTCCTCTCTTTCCCCGCTTGGCGGGCCCATATAGCCTGGGCCTCACCGGGGGTCTTGAGTCGGTGGAGTCGCCACTTGACGACCCCTCCGACTGCGATGCGGACGCCCGCAGCCTCTTGCGGGCCTGGTCCGACACGTCCGGGTACTCCGGCACCGCTTTTCCCTTAGGATCGGGGGTGAGGAGTGCCCCCTCCGGCAGGTCCCTAGGTAGGACCCTGCGCGGAGAGAAGAACTCCTCGCTCCCTGCAGCACCGCTCCTGTCTACGTCCATGACGCCTCTGGTCGCCGGCTTCACCAGAAGTGGTTGTCGTCCGCGGCTCCGGGGCAAAACCCCCGGGGCCGGTGACGACAGCAACAAAGCCGGTGACGACACCTCTTCATCGGAGTCCGACAGCACGACTGGCTGGACACCCTGCGGTGCTGTCGGCTCATGGGAGGGCCCGAGGAGGTCTGAAAACCCTCCAACCGCACCCGACTCCTCGACCTCCCTCTGCTTGTTAACGAACACCCGCGTTGGCGGGGTTCGGCCTTTATAACTGTAGGACTTATCGATTGCTGGTGATTTGTTTTTGGGGGGGGTTCGGATCATCTTAATTCTGCATCCCACGAGTAGGAGGGATCTACGTGGTCCACCCGGGCGGTGCCCTCTGCACCCGGGTAACCCTATTACGCCTGGGGGGGCGGGCGGTACCCCAGGGTGGCCGCTAGTGGGTGGAGTATGCCCTCCACCCTCCCTCGTCAACCCACTTTCGAAAGAAAGTGGGACGACGAGGGCATTCGGCGCCGCGTAACCTAACCTAACCTAACCTTTTTTTTTTTTTTTTTTTTTTTTTTACCAGGAGAAACGCTCATGCTTATCCGCCCTCCTCGGGGGAGGGGGGCGGATTATGTCGGACTCCGGCACAGAAGGTGCCGGCATACCGACTAAAAACTCCTGGGTGTTCCCTCGCGCGCGCCGTTGACGGCGTGGCCGCGGGTACCATCTGGTATTCGTCCGCAGCCACGCCAGCGCGGTGCCCGCCGCCAGGACAAACGGCGGCAGGCCCACCTCTGGGCTGGAGCAGGGAGGAATCGCCTGGTCCAGCCACCTCTAGAAGGCGCGCGGAAAACACCGCGCGCGCCTTCTCGCGGGGCCTATGTGTGGGCGGTGATCCCCCCGGATCGCCACCCACGGCCCCGCAGGGTAGGGGGGGCAGAGGATCGCCTATCATTGAAGATAAGCTCTCCTCCGTGCCCCCCATGCGGCTGCATCTCCCCTCGCTCTACGAGGTCTGTGCGTGACCCTCGCAGAGAGAGAGGACCGCTTTCCACGGCCTCTCCTTGGCGTCCGCAGCTCAAACCTGGCTGCGGGCGGCAAGGAGTGGCCGTCCCGCACGGCTACGACCTCCCCATAGCTGAGAGGCGGTCCCCCACCACACCACATGGTAGCTAATAGGTTACCACCATGCGGTGTGGGAGGGGACGACCTCCCAACAGAGAGGCCGTCCCCCACCATAGCGGCCTACACCAGCGGGAGGCCCGGAGGGGCGGCGTCGATGGCCACCGCCCCTCCGCCCGCCCGCCGTCTCCCCCCCTGCGAGCAGAGGGAGAGGGCCGCTTCCCACGACCTCTCGTCGACGGCCGCAGCCTTAGCTGCAGTCGTCAAGGAGAGGTCGCCCAAGTGCTGCAGACGATTTCACGGCGTCCCCTGCCCATATGGATATATGGGCATTCCTCAGGGAGCGCCGCTTCCTCGCCGCAGCCCGCTGTGGTGGAATTCGCCCTCCACCATCCCTCGCCGCTCCACTCCCGAAAACGAATTTTCGGGAGTGGAACGACGAGGGCATCTCGGCGCCGAGGCGGGCCTCGGAGCCGAGACTTGGGCTGGTTTTTTATAGAGGTTTCCCTTCCTCGCGGTCCGGGCGGTTAGGCCAAGACCCTCGGTCCCGGACTGCAGCTGAAAGCCGCGGTCCCGGATTACGAGCCCGGCGGTGGCAAGGGGTAGGAGGTTCCCCCTAACCTCCTCCCCAGGCCTGCTCGGCGGCAGTGCGAGTGCACACCGAGCCCACCCTTACTCCCCCGCTAGGAGGGGAGCGTCTCCTGCTCCATCCGCAGTGCCCTCTGCTAAACCAGAGGACACGCGGAGGAGCCCCCCGGTGTCAGACTATTCGCCATCGGCCAACAAGAACCCTTAAAGGGGAAGTTGTTGACCGATGCCCAGGGTGCACCGGCCCAGCAGCTACCGTTCCCCCCAGACGTATCCAGGAGGACAAGTAACCACCGAGCACACGAGGAGGTTGTCTGACGTCGCACCCCAACCTAACCTTTTTTTTTTTTTTTTTTTTTGCGGGGGGAAACGCGTTTATGCGCTTCCTGCCACCGGGGAAGGGTGGCAGGGGTGTGTGGGACTCACCGACTCCATAGCCAACGGATGGTAGGAGCGGTCCTACCCACTAAAACCCCCCGGTGTCCCTCTCGCCGCCGACAACGGTGACCGAGCCCAGGGTTGCTTGCGCACTACCCCAACCTAACCTAACCTTTTTTTTTTTTTTTTTTTTTAGCCAGGAGAAACGCTCATGCTTATCCGCCCTCCTCGGGGGAGGGGGACGGATTATGTCGGACTTCGGCACAGAAGGTGCCGACCTACCGACTAAAAACTCCTGGGTGTTCCTTCGGGTGCACCGTTATCGGCGTGGCCACGGGTACCATCTCGGTATTCGTCCGCAGCCACGCCAGCGCGGTGCCCGCCGCCATGGCTATAGCGGCGGCGGGCCCTCCTCTGGGCTGGAGCGGGGAGGAATACCCCCGGTCCAGCCACCTCAAGAAGGCGCGTGGGAACACCACGCGCGCCTTCTCGCGAGGCTTGCGTGAGGGTGGTGACCCCCCCGAGTCACCACCCAGCCTCGCTAGGTAGGGGGGAGAAGGTGGGCATACGCCCTTCTCCTGGTCCCTGTGCGTCTGCGGCGGAAGTGCTGAGAGGAGGGATCATTCTCCCTCTCTCTCTCCGCCGCCTCCTTCTGCGTGAGCACGCACTCGCAGAAGGAGAGGACCGCTTTCCACGACCTCTCGTCGCCAACCATAGCCTTGACTACGGCCGGCAAGGAGAGATCGTCCCCTACCGCTGCGACGAGGTCGCGGCGCTCCCCCGCCCAAGCTGGGCATTCCTCGAGGGTGTGCTGCGCCGTGTCCTCGTGGCAGCCACAGTGGTGGCACTCGTCGGTCGCCTCCCTTCCGGCGATGCGGTGCAGGTACCTCCCGAAGCATCCATGGCCCGAGAGAACCTGCACCGCGCGGAAGGTCAGCGAGCCCCGCATGCGCTCCGTCCAGTCCCTTATTACCGGACGGAGCGCCTCGACAGTCCGGCGGCCGGCCTCAGGCGAGGCCAGCCTTACCCCCCAGATCCCCAGCACGGACTGCCGAGCCTGGAGTTTCCGCACTTCCACCTCCCTTGGGGAAGGATGTTCGCCCCGGAGGAGGAGGTCCTTGCGCCACTTGTACAGTGACGCCTGGGCCTCCGCCTCCAGGTCCCAGGGAGGTGTGCCCGCCAATGCGCACGCCGCCTCGAAGGAGATGGTGCGATATCCGCGTATGACGCTGACGGCCATCACCCTCTGAGGCTTTCTCAGAAGGGTGACATTCCTACGGGCCGTCAGGGTCTCCGCCCAGATCGGGGCCCCGTATAGGGCCATCGATCGCACCACCCCCATGTAGAGGCGGCGGCTTGCCGACTCGGGCCCCCCGATGTTTGGCATCAGCCGCCTTAAGGCAGCCGATGCCGCGATCAATCGGGGGGCCAGGCGGGCGAAGTGCCCACGGAAACTCCAGCGCGGGTCGAGGACAAGTCCGAGATACCTCATCTCGGGCTTGACCTCGATTCGAGTGCCACCAACCTGGATGCTCGCGCCGGGAGGTGGCCCCTTCCGGGCGCCGTGAAAACACAGCGCCTCGGACTTATGAAGGGCCACCTCCAGGCCGAGCATCCTTATGCGCCTCACCACCTGTGCTACCGACACAGTGGCGAGGCGTGCCGCTTCTCGGTACGAGCTCCCCCGGGAGGTCACCAGCGTGTCATCCGCATAGCAGGTGACCTCTGCTCCGGGAAGGAGCTCGCCCCGCAGCACCCAGTCGTAGCCGACGTTCCACAGGAGAGGGCCTAAAACCGACCCCTGCGGAACACCGCACGACGTTTCCCACCTTGCCAGCCTACCGTCCCGGACCGGATACTCAACGTATCTCTGCGAGAGGTAGGCCCCGACCATGAGGCGCAGGTATGGAGGCACGTTATGATAGAGGAGTGCCTCCATAATGCAGGCCCAGGGAAGGGTGTTAAAGGCGTTAGCGATGTCCAATGACACCGCCAGCAACACCCCGCCCTGGGCGGCCGCCTCTTCCGAGAGGGCTTTGACACGGCCGACCGTGTCAACGGTCGACCTTCCCTCTCGGAATCCGAACTGATTATCGGACAGATCGGGGCCTACGTCTCGGAGGTGCTTGACGAGGCGACAGCATATAATGCGCTCAAAGAGCTTGTCGACCTCGTCCAGTAGCACGATCGGACGGTAGGCTGAGGGGGATTCCGCGGGACGCCCGTCTTTCCTGATTAGGACGAGCCGGCCGGTTTTCCAGATAACTGGAAAACGGCCGGATCGAAGACAGGCGTCCAGTAGACCACGGAATCTCCCCCCGAGGGCCTCCAGTGCCAGAGCCAGGACGCGTCCCGGGACCCCGTCGGGTCCCGGAGCCGTGTTTTTGGATTTCATCCTCAACACGGCCGCGCCTAGCTCTCCCTCCGTTACCGGAGGGACCTCGACTTCCGCGCTCGCATCCGCGACGTCAGCTTGACGTCGCGGGGGCGCCATCGCTGGAGGGAGATGTTCCGCCCTGTTCGGAAACAGCGACGAAACAACCTCCTCCAGCAGTCGAGGCTCGAGACTCTCCGTCAGGGGGGGCGACCAGGGGCGTAATTTGCCCCTGACCATCTTATACGGCCTCCCCCATGGATCACGGTTTAGAGTCTCGAGGAGCTCCGCTCTGGCACTCGCCTTCGCGTCGGCGATGGAGAGCTGTAGGGCCTTCTTAACCTCTCGATAGGCACCGTACAGCTGGGCTTCCATGTCGGCGTCACGGACCCGCCTACGGCGGGCCCGGGTGTACTGGCGTCTCGCCGCAACGCAGCGGGACCGGATTTCTCCGATCCCCTGCGACCACCAGTACACCTGACGCTTCGGAGGTCGAGGCTTGGCCCGGGTCATGCTCGCGTCGCAAATATGCGACAGCGCGACCCGGAACCATTCACTCTCGACCTCGACCTCCACAGGCCTGGAAGGTGTTACCCAGGCCTGGACAATGGAAGCAATCTCCACCGCTTCGCGATTTAGGCTGGACAAGGCCCATCGGGCCGAGGCTCGGCTGTCGGGACGACGGCGCGTGTCCGCGCGTTCTGTGGCTGTGGAGACGTCGAACCGGACATACAAATGGTCCGACAACGTCTCCACATCCTCCAGAACCCTCCACTCACGGACACGCTGTGCGACGGCGGGGGTCGTGAACGAAACGTCCACGATGGACCCCCCCTGCCATCGCACGCAGGTGTTGGCCGACCCCTGGTTCAGAACCACGAGGCCGGCAGCCGTCGCCCACTCCGCAAGAAGATCTCCCCGAGTATCCGTCGCGGGACAGCCCCAAGCCAATGACTTGGCGTTGAGGTCGCCCACGACGAGCGCCGGACACGGTAGGGTCTGCCCAATGAGGGCCCCTACCTGGTCCAGGAACGCTTCGAACTCGGCGAGACTCCTGTTGGGGGAGAAATACACCCCGATTAGGCATATCTCTCCCCAGCGGATCGCCACAAAGCCTCGGCCCCTCGACAAGGTGGGAGGGGGCATTATGCCCTCTGCCCCTCTTTTAGTTATGATGGCCACCGAGCCGTCCACGTCCGCTGCCCAGTTATCACTGGGGGGGACGTAGTAGGGCTCGGCGGCCACGGCGACATCGATCGACCACTGCGCCATGGATTGCAGGAGGAGGTCCTGCGCACCGGCGCAGTGGTTGATGTTCGCCTGGAGGATCCTGTGAATGCCCATCACTTGGCCGCATTCACAAGATCCTTATCGGGAGCAACGGCGGCCGGGGTCCTTCCGGCCGCCTTGAGGCCTGCACGTTTGGGGGCTATCGCCCCCGTGCAGACCCTGCTCCCCGCCCGATGCTCGGCGGGCTTCCCCGCTGCCACGCACAGTGAGCAGCGGGGAGCGGCCGAGCACTCCCTGGCCAGGTGGCCTGTTTCACCGCAGCGGAAGCACTCTCCGCTGCGGTCGATCGCCGAGGTGCACCCCTGCCTCACATGCCCAAGCATGAGGCAGCGGTAGCACCTCGTGGGCCGGGTCTCCATCAGTTTTACCTGGGCGGAGACCCAGCCGACCAACAGACGCCCCCTGGCCACCCTTTTGGCGGCTGCCACAGGGCACTGGACCCACGAGGTCCCTTGTGCGAAGGGTGTGCGGACGACTTGGCCAGCCCTGACCTCCTCGACCGCACACCCCCCCACCTTAGCCACCGCGGCGGCGACATCCTCAGGCGAGACCGAGTCATCCAGGCCCGAAACGCGCAGTTCTGCGCATTTCGTGGGCCTGGTAACTCGGACGTCGGCCTCGCCGAGGACCTCCCTCAGCCTTGTGGCGAGGGAGTCTGCCTTTTCGCCGCTGGTGGCGCCCGGGACCTCCAGGATTTGGGCCCCCGTCCGCGCAGTGCGTGACCTTAAGCCGGTGATCCCGAGGCCGTCCAAATCAATTTTGGACCTGGCCTCGAGCATCACCGACTTGTAGGTGACGCCTCGGTCCTGAGCCCCCGGCTGGAGGGTCAGGACGACCGCTGCGGATCGGGGGGCCCTCAGCCCAGCCCCCTTCTTAGCTGGACCTCCCTTTGTCCCCTTTCCCCTCGGTGTTTTTGAGGGGGGGGCGGAAGGTCCGGCAGCCGCCAACATCTTCTTATTAGCCCCGGAGCTTTGTGCCCGGGGCGCCTGCTTTCTGTTCTTCTTGACCACTGTCACCCAGCTTTCGTCCATGGACGTTGGCGCGGGTGGCAGTGGTCGAGGAGGTGGTGGTTTGGAGGGTCCGGCTGGCCCTTTCTTTTGAGCCGGACCCTTCCCCTTCTTTTTCTTCTTGGCCCTTGGCCCCGGCGAAGTGGTTGGTGCCGGGGCTTTGGGCGAGACGCCTGTGTTGGGCGGCGTCGTCGTCGTCGGTCGCCTGCTGGTGACCGCTCCGGAAGAGGACGGCCTGGATGGACTGGCCGTCCTCTTTTTATCCGCCGCAAGCGGCGGCCTCTCCCTCCTTGCGGGGAGCAACCGCTCCTCCAGGGCCTCGAGCCTTGCCCCCACCATGAAGCCTACTCGCTCCATGATGGTGCGCTCGAGGTCTTGAACCTTCCCTGGAGGAGAAGGTTGCCCCCGCACCTGCGTCTCCGCCTGAGACCGCTCCATACTGGCACGCAAATCGCCCATCTCCTTACGGAGTCCGGCCATCTCGGCCTTTAGGCGATTGTTCTCCGCTGCCAGTCGGGCGGTCTCATCGGAGACAGATCTCCGCCGGAGTTCGTCCGTTGCCTCCTGAATGGACGAGGCGGCAACCTTAAGGGCCTTTACGAAGGTTCCCTTAAGGTTGCCTGATGTAGTGGCGATCCGCACAATCGTGTTTACACTGTCGAGGACCTGCTTATTCAGGGCCTCGACAGTATTAACGCCCTCCGTGTTTTCGCCACTGGTCGGGGATGAGTCCGCGATGCAAGCCCTCCTATTGCTTACCTCGCGGACCATCCCCACCACCTCCTCCTCTGCTCGGAGTCGGAGCTCCTCCCGTTTGAGCGCTAGAAGCTCCGCCTTCGCTTTGGCCAGGCCCACGTATTGGCCGGTAGTCGGCGGCCGTCCCCGTTTAGCGCGTTTGGCGGGCCCTGAAGTTCCGGGCCTCGCGAGGGGTCTAGTGTCGGACGAGTCGTCGTTCGACGACCCGTCCGACCGAGACGACGCAGATGGGGACGTCCGCAGCCTCTTTCGGGCCTGGTCCAAAGACGCCGGAAATTCCGGCGCCATCCCTCCTTTGGGCTCCGGAGTGAAGAGCTCCTCAGGAAGGTCCCCGAACAGGACCCTTCCTGGGGAGAAGCACTCTTCACTCCCAGCCGCCACATCAATCAACCTCGTCGCCGGCTGTACGAGCACTTGTAACGGCTGTCGTCCTCGGCTCCGGGGGGAAATCCCCGGGGCCGGTGACGACAGCAGGAGTGCTGGCGACGACATTGAGCATTCGGAGTCCGATAGCACTACGACCGGCCGTACGCCCTGCGGTGCTATCGGCTCGTGGGAGGGCCCGAGGAGGTTTTGTATCCCTCCAACCGCACCCGACTCCTCGACCTCCCTCTGCCTATTTGTGAACACCCTGGTGGGCGGGGTTCTTTTGGTGTTGCTGAAAACACTCGAAGTATTTGTTTTTTGGGGGGGGGTTCTTAATGTACTCATTTTTGTTCCCACGAGTATGAGGGATATAACAGGTCCACCCAGGCGGTGCCCTCTGCACCTGGGTAACCCTTTTACGCCTGGGGGGTCGGGCGGTACCCCAGGGTGGCCGCTAGTGGTGGATTATGCCCTCCACCTTCCCTCGTCCTCCCACTTTCGAAAGAAAGTAGGACGACGAGGGCATTCGGCGCCGCGTTGCCCCAACGCCGAAACTTGGGCTGGTTTTACAGGGTTTTCCTTCCCGCGGGCCGGCCAATTAAGGCAAGCCCTCCGGCCAGCGAAACCCACGACATCTCCCACTGGAGCCACCAGCGGGGTCGTTGAAGTGGGTTCGCCGGTTACGGAACGCGAGAGGGTGGCGAAGCCTCTCCTCCGGCGGCGGCGCACATAGCGCCTGCCGGACATCCCACCAATTGGCGGGAGCCGACCCGCCCCTGTCCCACATAGGGACCTTCCCCTGCCCCATCACGCTGTGCCCTCTGCAATCAGAGGGACACGCGGAGGGGCACCCCCCTTGTCAGACTATTCGCCATCGGCCAATAAGAACCCTTAAAGTGGGAAGTTATTGGCCGATGCCCAGGGTGCACCGGCCCAGCAGCTACCGTTCCCCCCAGACGTATCCAGGAGGACAAGTAACCACCGAGCACACGAGGAGGTTGTCTGACGTCGCACCCCAACCTAACCTTTTTTTTTTTTTTTTTTTTTTTTTTACCAGGAGAAACGCTCATGCTTATCCGCCCTCCTCGGGGGAGGGGGGCGGATTATGTCGGACTCCGGCACAGAAGGTGCCGGCCTACCGACTAAAAACTCCTGGGTGTTCCTTCGCGCGCGCCTATGCGGCGTGGCCACGGGTACCATCTGGTATTCGTCCGCAGCCACGCCGGCGCGATGCCCGCCGCCGAACAACAGCGGCGGCAGGCCCACCTCTGGGCTGGAGCAGGGAGGAATCGCCTGGTCCAGCCACCTCTAGAAGGCGCGCGGAAACACCGCGCGCGCCTTCTCGCGGGGCCTATGTGTGGGCGGTGATCCCCCCGGATCGCCACCCACGGCCCCGCAGGGTAGGGGGGCAGAGGATCGCCTATCATTAAAGATAAGCTCTCCTCCGTGCCCCCCATGCGGCTGCATCTCCCCTCGCTCTGCGAGTGACCTCGCAGAGAGAGAGGACCGCTTTCCACGGCCTCTCCTTGGCGTCCGCAGCTCGGACCTGGCTGCGGCCGGCAAAGAGTGGCCGTCCCGCACGGCTACGACCTCTCAACAGAGAGGTCGTCCCCTACCATAGCGGCCCGCAACAGCGGGAGGCCCGGAGAGGAGGCGGGGTGAACACCGCCCCTCCAACCCTCCCGCCGTCTCCCCCTGCGAACAGAGGGAGAGGGCCGCTTCCCACGACCTCTCGTCGACGGCCGCAGCCTTAGCTGCAGTCGTCAAGGAGAGGTCGCCCAAGTGCTGCAGACGATTCCACGGCGTCCCCTGCCCAGATGGGCATTCCTCAGGGAGCGCCGCTTCCTCGCCGCAGCCCGCTGTGGTGGAATTCGCCCTCCACCATCCCTCGTCGCTCCACTCCCGAAAACGAATTTTCGGGAGTGGGACGACGAGGGCATTTCGGCGCCGAGGCGGGCCTCGGAGCCGAAACTTGGGCTGGTTTTTTATAGAGGTTTTCCTTCCTCGCGGTCCGGGCGGTTAAGCCAAGACCCTCGGTCCCGGACTGCAGCTGAAAGCCGCGGTCCCGGATTACGAGCCCGGCGGTGGCAAGGGGTAGGAAGTTCCCCACCAGGAGGTTCCTCCTCCCCACGCCTGCTCGGCGGCAGTACGAGTGCACACCGAGCCCACCCTTACTCCCCCACTAGGAGGGGAGCGTCTCCTGCTCCATCCGCAGTGCCCTCTGCTAAACCAGAGGACACGCGGAGGAGCCCCCCCGGTGTCAGACTATTCGCCATCGGCCAACAAGAACCCTTAAAAGGGAAGTTGTTGACCGATGCCCAGGGTGCACCGGCCCAGCAGCTACCGTTCCCCCCAGACGTATCCAGGAGGACAAGTAACCGCCGAGCACACGAGGAGGTTGTCTGACGTCGCACCCCACCCCAACCTAACCTAACCTAACCTAACCTAACCTAACCTAACCTAACCTAACCTAACCTAACCTAACCTAACCTAACCTAACCTAACCTTTTTTTTTTTTTTTTTTTTTTTTTTTTTTTTTTTCGGTGGGAAAACGCATTTACGCGTTCGACCTGCCGCAGGCGGGGGCCCGCAGCAGGGATATGTGGGACTCCCCGCCCCCATGACCAACGGATGGTAGGAGGCGGAATACCCACTAAAAACCCACCGGTGTTCCCTCGCGCACACCTATGCGACGTGGCCACGGGTACCATCTCGGTATTCCTCCGCAGCCACGCCAGCGCGATGCCCGCCGCCAGGATAACGGCGGCGGCGGGCCCTCCTCTGGGCTGGAGCAGGGAGGAATCGCCTGGTCCAGCCACCTCTAGAAGGCGCGTGGGAACACCACGCGCGCCTTCTCGCGGGGCCTATGTGTGGGCGGTGATCCCCCCGGATCACCACCCAGGCCCCGCCTGGTAGGGGGAGGAGATATACACATCTCCTCCGGGTCCCAGCACTGCTGCGGCGGAGAGGAGGGATCTCACTCTCCGCCGGCTCCCCCTGCGAGATCGCGATCTCGCAGGGGGAGAGAACCACTTCCTACGACCTCTCGTCACCGGCCACAGCTTGGGCTATGGCCGGGAGGAGAGGTCGTCCCCCTACCGCTGCGACGCGGGGTCATGGCGCTCCCCTGCCCAAACTGGGCATCCCTCAGGGGTGTGTAGCGCCATGTCCTCGCGGCAGCCCCAGGACCCCGAGGGTGGAAATCACCCTCGGTCCTGATTTGGAGCAGCGGCGGCCGTGTACCGTCCGGCCGCCCGTGGGGCTGCACGTCTGGGGCCTATCGCCCCCGTGCAGACCTTGCTTCCTGCCCTATGGTCGGCGGGCTTTCCCGCTGCCACACAAAGTGAGCAGCGGGGGGCGGCCGAGCACTCCCTGGCCATATGGCCCGTTTGACCGCAGCGGAAGCATTCCCCGCTGCGGTCGATCGTCGAGGTGCACTGCTGCCTTATATGGCCAGCCATGTGGCACCTATAACACCTCGTTGGCTGGGTCTCTAGCAGCTTGACTTGGGCGGAGACCCAGCCCACCAACAGACGTCCCGCGGCCACCTTTTTGGCGGCCGCCACCGGGCACCTGACCCAGCAGGTCCCTTGGGCGAAGAGTGTGCGGACGATTTGGCCAGCTTTGACCGCCTCGACCGCACACTCCCCCACTTTTGCCACCGCAGCGGCGACCTCCTCCGGCGAGACCGATTCGTCCAGGCCCGAAATGCGTAACTCTACGCACTTCATGGGCCTGGTCACTCGCACATCGGTCTCGCTTAACACCTCCCTCATCTTCGTGGCGAGGGAGTCTGCTTTGGCGCCGCTTGTGGCGCCCGGGATCTCCAAAATTTGGGCCCCCGTCCTCGCAGTGCGTGATCTCAAGGCGGTGATGCCGAGGCTGTCCAGCTGAATGCTGGCCTGAGCCTTGAGCATCACCGCCTTGTACGTCACTCCCCTGTCCCGAGCCCCCGGTTGGAGGGTCAGGACGATTGCCGCAGATCTGGGAGCCCTTAGTCCGGCCCCCTGACTCCTGCTGGGACCCCGCTTCTTCTTCTTCCCCCTCGATGCTGTTGAGGGGGGAGCGGAAGGTCCGGCTGCCGCCTTTTTTGCCCCCGAGCTTTGTGCTCGGGGCTTCTTCTTCCCCTTTTTTGCCACCGCCGCCCAGCTCTCGTCCATAGACGTGGGCGCGGGCGGCAGTGGCCGAGGCTCTTTGGGAGCCAACTTGGAGGGTCCGGCAGACCCTTTCTTCGCCGGACCCTTCCCTCTCTTTTTCTTGCCCCTTTTTCCCGGCACGGAGCTTTGCGCCGGGGAGGGGGGCATGGCGCTAGATGCAGGCGTCGGTGAGCGCCTGCTTTGGGCAGCGCCTACGCTCGCGCCAGGCGGGGACGGCCTGGATGGACTGGCCGTCCTCCTCCTCAAATCCGCCGCTAGCGGCGGCCTCTCCCTTGTCGCGGGGAGCAACCTCTCCTCCAGGGCCTCGAGCCTCGCCCCCACCATGGTGCCGATCCGCTCCATGATGGTGCGCTCGAGGTCCTGCTCCTTCCCTGGAGGAGAGAACCTTTGCTGCACCTGCGACTCCCTCATAGACCGTTCAAGGTCCAGGTTGGCCCGCAGCTCGCCTAGCTCCTTACGGAGCTCGGCTAAATCAGCCTTTAGGCGAGCGTTTTCCGCTGCCAACCTGGTGGTCTCGTCCGAGGCGGACCTTCGCCTCATCTGTTCCGTCGCCTCCTGAATTGAGGCGGCGGCGACCTTAAGGGCCTTTACAAAGGTACCCTTAAGGTTGCCCGACTTGCAAGCAATGTGGAGGATGGTGTCGACGCTGCTCTGCACCTGTTTGTTCAGGTCCTCAGTGCCGGCACCACCCCCCTCCTCTCCGCCACTCAAAGTTGGAGATGAGTCCGCAAGGCGCGCAATCCTCTTGCCACTCGCCTCGCGGACCATCCCCGCCACCTCCTCTTCGGCCTCCAGTTGAAGCTCCTGGCGCCTGAGCTCCAGGAGTTCAGCTTTAGCCCTAGCCAGGCCCACGTACTGCCCTGTTGTGGGCGGGCGTCCTCTCTTTCCCCGCTTGGCGGGCCCGTATAGTCTGGGCCTCACCGGGGGTCTTGAGTCGGTGGAGTCGCCACTTGACGACCCCTCCGACTGCGATGCGGACGCCCGCAGCCTCTTGCGGGCCTGGTCCGACACATCCGGGTACTCCGGCACCGCTTTTCCCTTAGGATCAGGGGTGAGGAGTGCCTCCTCCGGCAGGTCCCTAGGTAGGACCCTGCGCGGAGAGAAGAACTCCTCACTCCCTGCAGCACCGCTCCTGTCCACGTCCATGACGCCTCTGGTCGCCGGCTTCACCAGAAGTGGTTGTCGTCCGCGGCTCCGGGGCAAAACCCCCGGGGCCGGTGACGACAGCAACAAAGCCGGTGACGACACCTCTTCATCGGAGTCCGACAGCACGACTGGCTGGACACCCTGCGGTGCTGTCGGCTCATGGGAGGGCCCGAGGAGGTCTGAAAACCCTCCAACCGCACCCGACTCCTCGACCTCCCTCTGCTTGTTAACGAACACCCGCGTTGGCGGGGTTCGGCCTTTATAACTGTAGGACTTATCGATTGCTGGTGATTTGTTTTTGGGGGGGGTTCGGATCATCTTAGTTCTGCATCCCACGAGTAGGAGGGATCTACGTGGTCCACCCGGGCGGTGCCCTCTGCACCCGGGTAACCCTATTACGCCTGGGGGGGCGGGCGGTACCCCAGGGTGTGGCCGCTAGTGGGTGGAGTATGCCCTCCACCCTCCCTCGTCAACCCACTTTCGAAAGAAAGTGGGACGACGAGGGCATTCGGCGCCGCGTTGCCCCAGCGCCGAAACTTGGGCTGGTTTTATAGGGTTTTCCTTCCCGCGGGCCGGCCAATTAAGGCAAGCCCTCCGGCCAGCGAAGCACACGACATCTCCCACTGGAGCCACCAGCGGGGTCGTTGAGGTGTGCTCGCCGGTTACGGAACGCGAGTGGGTGGCGAAGCCCCTCCTCCGACGGTGGCGCACATAGCGCCTGCCGGACATCCCACCAATTGGCGGGAGCCGGCCCGCCCCTGTCCCACATAGGGACCCACCCCCTGCCCCATCCCGCTGTGCCCTCTGAAATCAGAGGGACACTGGGAGGGGCACCCCCCTTGTCAGACTATTCGCCATCGGCCAATAAGAACCCTTAAAGTGGGAAGTTATTGGCCGATGCCCAGGGTGCACCGGCCCAGCAGCTACCGTTCCCCCCAGACGTATCCAGGAGGACAAGTAACCACCGAGCACACGAGGAGGTTGTCTGACGTCGCACCCCAACCTAACCTAACCTAACCTTTTTTTTTTTTTTTTTTTTTTTTTTTTTACGTGAGGAAATGCTCATGCATCCCCGCCCGCAGGCGGGGTATGTCGGACTCCGGCACAGAAGGTGCCGACCTACCGACTAAAACCTCACGATGTCCCTCTCGCCGCGTGATCGGGGGAGCCCAGGTGCAACAAGACTTCTGCAACTCCCCCTAGCGGTTGCCCGGATTGGGCCCTTCGTGGCCAACAATAGGAGGCGCGCCGGGACATGCAGCGCGCCTCAACTAGATGGCAGTGTCCATCCGCCCTTGACTAGGGCGAGTCGACTGCTGTGAGGCCTTAGGGCCGACGCTGCCGACTTTTCTCCGCCTGTTAGAGGGGGGGGCAGCACAAGATCTGCTCCCCACCGTATGCGCCGCCGATTTGCCGGCTGCTGCACACAGGGTGCAGTGCGGCGTGGCGGAACACTGCCCAGCTTTGTGCCCGGCTTGACCGCAGCGATAACATTGATCGCTGCGGTCCACCTCCGCGGAGCACGTCGCTCTGACGTGCCCGACCTGGAGGCACCTAAAACACCGAAGTGGCCTGTGGTCGAGCAACCGCACTTGCGCGGCCACCCAGCCAACCAAGAGCCGACCCTCCTTAACAACCTTTTTAGCTGCCTTTATGGGGCAGCGCAGGCTGACCGCGTAGAGGCCGGAGAAGTCTGGGCGTAAGACGCCAGGCTTCACGCACTCCTCGCTGCATCCTCCGGTGCGGGCAACAGCGGCCACCACCTCCTCCGTCACAATTGAGTCATCCAGGCCCGATATGCGCAGATCTGCACATATGGTGGGCCTGGAGACTTTTACCTCGTCCGGGCTTAGCGACTCCCTTAGCTTCTCAGCGAGGGAGTCCGCTTTGCTAATACTGGACGCGCCTGGGACCTCCAGCATGCGCGCTCCAGTGGCCGCATTCCTTATTCGAAGGCCTGAGATGCCGAGGGCGGCGAGATTCACCTTCGACCTGGCCTCTCTCAGGACCTTCTCGTATGTAACCCCCTTCTCTGCTGCTCCCGGCTGCAGTGAAAGCACCACAGCCTGGGAGCGGGGAGGCCGGAGTTTACGGACCCTCTTCACCGTAGGTTTTGGCGGCGGCAGGTGCGGGCCAGAACCGCTTTGCACTGCCGCTCTCGGCTTCTTCTTGGAGCCCCTCTTTACTACCGTGCTCCAGGCCGCGTCCATGGACGCAGGAGCCGGCGGCAGGGGACGAGGGGCTACAATTGCAGCGGCCGGGGCCGAAGCCGAGGTCGCCTTCCTCCTTTTCTTCCCGCCTCTCCTCCCCTTCCTCCTGTTAGGGAGAGCGAGGTCCGGTGGGTGGGGAACATCATCAGGGGCTGCCGCTGGAGCAGAGGTCTCAGCGGGAGCTGTGGCTGGAGCCATGTGAGCCTCAGCAGACACTCTTCTTAAGTCAGCGGCCAGAGGTGGCCGCAGACGCTTTGCTGGAAGGAGTCTCTCCTCCAGGTCTTCAAACCGCGCGCTCAGCATGGTTCCAACGTGGACCATGACCGAGCGCAGCAGGTCTTCACCCGGAAGAGAGGACCCCTCCACCGCCGTGACGGCAGGGGCAGCCGGGCTTTTAGCCCTTCGCTCCTTAGCCAACTCGGCTTTGATCTGCGCCAGCTCGGCGCGGATCTCCATCAGTTCCGCCTGGAGGCGGGCATTATTCACCTGAAGCCGTCTCGTTTCATCGCTCACTGAGCGAGAGCTGAGCTCCGAGACGGCTTGGGCTATCGCCTCTGCCGAGTCCTTCAGGGCACGAACGAACGTGCCCTTCAGGTTCGTGGATTTGGCGGCTACCCGCCGGATAAGGTCCACGTTGTCCGTCACCATTTTGTTTAGGTCAGAGGCCAGTTTGGCCTCTGACGACCCTCCTGTCACGTCCAGATTCAAGTCCGACGACGATTCGGAGAGGCGCGACACCTTGGCCTGGCTCCTCGTCAGTCGGCTTGATTCGGCGATTTCGGCCTCAGCCAAGAGCTCCAGCTCCCTCTGCCTCTCGGCGTTGAGGGCAGCCTTTGCCTTGGCGAGGCCGACGTATTGTCCGGTAGTGGGCGGGCGTCCTCTGCCCTTTGGGGCGAGAGGGCGCTTGCCTTTGTCATCTTCACTTGAGGAAGCCGAGCTACAACCAGTAGCTCGCTGCCTCTTTCTTCTCCGCGGGCTCTTAGAGAGTCCGCCCCTGGTCCCGTCCGGTGTTGACGCGACAGAGACTAGGCTCGCGCCTGAGTCAGATGCCGCGTCCATCTCCTCGTATCTACCGACTCCACTCGAGCAATCGTCCGAGTCCGTTAGGCGTTTGCGTGGGTCGTCATGCAATTGGATTCTAAGCAAAGATTTGCCCCCCCCAGAATACGAGGGGCAGCCTGCACGTGTAAGTGCAGGGGGGGATTCTCCCTTTCGGGTACCCCCCTGGGGTAATTTCTGTTTGTCTTTGCTCATTCTCATCTTTTTTATGGGGCCGGGGCTGCCGGCGCGCAGTTAAGGCCGAATAACCCGTCGGCACTACACCCCAGCGCTGCGAGGCCACTAGGGGTAAACGGGGTGATTTTTTACCGAGGTTTTCTTCCTGCAGAAATGCAAGGGCCCGGAGAACCCGGACCCAAGCGAACACCGCCCCAGGGACAGAACGTCCCGGGCCACGCCAAATTTCCTCCGCAGTGCCCTCTGCAAACAGAGGGACACGCGGAGAAACCCTCTTGCCCGGCCATATCGGCCGGGGTGTGTCGCTCTTTGTCTGGCCTCTCGACCCAGGCCTGTCCGGTATGGGAAGCCCTATCCGGCGTAGCCCTGGGCGTCCTCGAGACACGCAAGCCCCCCCACCACGGCAAGGTGGCGACACGTCGGGGGGGAACCTAACCTAACCTTTTTTTTTTTTTTTTTTTTTTGACGGGGAGAAAAGCTTTTTACGCCTTCGACCCGCCGCTGTGGGGCAGCGGCGGGGATATGTGGGGCTCGCCGCTCCAATGATAGGAGCGGCCCTACCCACTAAAACTCCCCGGTGTCCCTCTCACCGCTAGTGACGGAGCCCAGGAACGAAAGCGCGACTGCAGCTCCGTCAGCGGATGTCCGTCTTCGGACACATCCCTATTAGACCTAGTGGTCTACACCACTATGGTGACGCGCCGGGACACTTGGCGCGTCATCCACCACGAGGACCGGTTGTTGACGGGCGACGGACACCCCCATGTCCGCCGCCGAAGTCCTCTGTACGGGGGGAAGGAGGCTGCGGCCAAAGGCCAACCGCCTGCGCCCCGGACGCTTGCGCCGCATCGGGTGAGAGGATGCTTCATCCTCCCTCATCCGCTCCGCCTCCTCCTTCTGCGACATCACCGTTTCGCAGAAGGAGACCATCGCCTTCCATGACGCCTCGCTGTCCACCATAGCTTTGACTACGGTGGGCAGCGAGAGGTCTGTCCCCAGGGCCGCAACGAGCTCTGCTCGGGGCTCCATCCAGGCCACGCACTCCGCCAGCGTATGCTGCGCCGTGTCTTCGGCGCAGCCGCAACTGTGGCATTGAGGCGTGGGCTCTCGACCCGCCACGTTGCACAGGTACCTCCCAAAGCATCCGTGCCCCGAGAGGACCTGCGCAAGGTGGAAGGTCATTACCCCCCGTTTGCCTGCGACCCATCTCTCCAGAACGGGTCGAATGGCGCCAATTGTGCGCAGGCCATATTCGGCCTCCACCAGCCCTAGCTCCCATTTCCGGAGGAGATCCTTGCGCGAGAGTTCTCTCCACCGCTTTATCTCCTCCGGAAGCGGCTCGGATCCACGAGCCCGCAAGTGCGCAACCCGCCGATAAACATCGGCCAGCACTTCGGCCTCTAACTCCCAGGGCGGGGTGCCGGCTAGCACGCATGCCGCGTCGCACGAAATGGTGCGGTACCCTCTTATAAGCCTGACCGCCATGACCCGCTGCGGTCTCCGCAATAGGGCCCGATTAGTGGCGGTCAGAGCGTTCACCCAGATGGGTGCCCCATAGAGTGCCATCGACCGCACCACTCCGGCGTACAGTCGGCGGCAGCTGCTCTTCGGCTCTCCCACGTTTGGGAGGAGGCGACTTAGCGCCGCAGCAGCACCCACGAGTTTGGGCGCCATGCGCTCAAAATGTGCCCTAAAATTCCAGCGGCTGTCGAGGACGAGGCCAAGATACCGCATCGTCGACTCGACAGCAATGGACACACCCCCAACTACGATCCGGGACCCGGCGGGAGGAGCTCTCCGAGGGCCGTGAAAACACAGCGCCTCGGATTTATTTAAAGCAACCTCCAGACCCAACCGCCGGATCCTCGCCACCACTTGGGCCACACCGGCCGTAGCCAGGATAACCACCTCTCTGTATGAGCGAGCGCGGGCCAACACCATGGTGTCGTCGGCGTAGCAAACGACTTCAACGCCTCGCAAGTTGGCCCCGCGCAGTACCCAATCATATCCGATGTTCCACAGGAGCGGTCCAAGAACCGACCCCTGTGGAACACCGCATGCCATCTCTTTATTTCGCCACGTATCCCGGGTCGGATACGTGACGGCTCTCTCTGAGAGGTAGTTATCCACTACCCGCCGCAGGTACAAAGGCACGCAATGATGCCTGAGTGCCCCTCTTATCGTGCCCCAGGGGAGGGTGTTAAAGGCATTGGCGATGTCGAGGGACACCGCCAAGACAACCTCACCCCGGGACACGGCTCCGTCCGCCAGGGCCCTCACCCGCGCAATAGCGTCGATGGTGGACCTGCCCCGGCGGAAACCGAACTGGTTAGCACTCAGGTCTGGACCCGAACCCTCCAAGTGCCTGACGAGGCGAGCCGCAATTATACGCTCCAGGAGCTTGCCCGCCTCGTCGAGCAGGACAATCGGCCTGTATGCTGAGGGCGAGTCAGCAGGGCGTCCCTCCTTCTTTATCAGTACCAGTTTCCCCGTTTTCCATATGCGAGGAAACTGGCCCCTCTTCAGGCACTCTGAGAAGAGCCTCCTCGTTTGCGGCTCCAGCGGATCATTCGCTGCCAGGACCCAGGCTCGCCCAGGGATTCCGTCTGGGCCAGGGGCAGTATTTTTGGCGCGAAGCCGCAACACAGCCGCACCGAGCTCTCCTCCCGAGATTTCAGGAGCGTCCGCATCTTCTGCACCCTCATCATTAGTCACCTCCAGCGACGCCATCGGAGGAGGAACATAATCGGCCCTATTGGGGAACAGGGCTTCTACCACTTGCTCGAGAAGCTGCGGCTGGAGACTCTGCGTCAGAGGGGGGGCCCAGGGGCGAAGCTTTTGCCTCACCATCCTGTACGGCCTCCCCCACGGATCCTTGTTGAGAGTCTCCAGCATTTCCTCTTCCGCCAACGACTTGGCCCTGGCTATAGCCGTTTGTAGGGTCGTAACGGCTTCCCGGTAAACGGCGTATAGCCTGGCCTCTTCGGCCTCGTCCCTCTGCCTCCGTCTCCTGTACCGCGTGTAGGGACGTCTGGCGGCAATGCACGCCTTGCGCAGTTGAGCGAGTTCCTCGGACCACCAGTACACTTTCCGCCTGTGTGGGACTGGTTTGACGCGGGGCATGGCCGCGTCACAGACATGTGACATGGCCTTAACGAGCCGCACCGCTTCGCACTCCACGTCTTCCGGGACCTCGGAACCAGCAACCCAAGCCTGAACGATGGCAGCCTCGAGCAGCGCCTCCCTGTCTAACTTTTTGATAGACCAGCGAGGGCCGTCCCGTCTCTGGAGGCTCGGGTCGCTCGAGATCGACCGAAGCGCCGACAGGGTGTACTGGATGTACCGGTGGTCGGACAGGGTCTCGACATCCTCCCTTACCCCCCAGCCGTGGACACGGCGCGCCAGGGCGGCGTTTGCAAACGTAACGTCTACAATAGAGCCGCCCTGTTGCCGCACGCATGTGTTCACGGAGCCCCGGTTTAAAACCACGAGACCTGTGGCGACCGCCCAGTCTTCCAGGGCTTCGCCGCGCGCGTTCGCCGTAGGAGATCCCCACGCCAAAGATTTGGCGTTGAGATCCCCAGCGACGAGCACCAAATTAGGGCGACTTTGGCCAATCAGGGCCCCGACTTCGACCAGGAACTGTTCGAAGTCCGCCAGGCTCCGATTTGGCGAGAAGTAGGCCCCAACGACCATAACGTCACCCAGGTATGCCGCTACGAACCCTCGACCCTTCCTTACTCTTTCCAGGGGAGGGGAGCCGGCCGAAACCTGGGTGACGATCGCAACCACGCCCTCGTGGTCCGAGGCCCAGTTATCCCGCGGAGGGACGTAATACGGCTCGGACACTATTGCCACCTGGATAAGCCACTCCGCCATGCTCTGGGTCAAGAGATCCTGAGCTCTGGCGGAGTGGTTTATATTCGCCTGCAGTACCCGGAGATCCATTTAAATGGCGATGTCCATCGAAACCGCCTCGGCCCCGCCCGGAGCTTTAGTGCTAGTGGACGGGCGGACCGGCTGCGAGGGGGCCCGAGGGCCATCGCCGCCGTTTCTCCTGCTTATGGTTCGGCGCGGGGCAGCACATGTTTTGCTGCCCAGTCTGTGGTTAGCCGACTTTCCCGCCGCCTCGCACACAGAGCAGCGCGGCTGCTCGGAGCACTGTCCAGCCTTATGCCCAGGCCGACCGCAGCAGTAGCACTGATCGCTACGGTCAACCTCGGCGGAGCACTGCTCTCGCACGTGCCCGACCTCCAGGCAGCGATAGCACCTGAGAGGGCGGGGCTCCAGAAGCCGCACTTGGGCGGACACCCACCCAATCAGTAGCCTCCCGCCGACCTTAATTTTATTGGCCGCCACGATTGGGCAACGCACCATTACTGAGCCGAGACCCGATTGGTTTTGGCGAATTTCGCCAGCCCGCACGGACTCGGTCGGGCATCCGCCGGCATGCGCTACTGCCTTGACGACGTCCTCTACAGTAGCTGCGTCATCCAGGCCCGAGATGCGCATGTCCGCGCTTCTCGTAGGCCTGGTGATTTGGACGCAGTCTGCTGTGAGGACCTCCCTGAGCTTGTTGGCTAGGGCGTCCGCCTTGTCGCCACTGGTCGCACCTGGCACCTCCAGGATACGCGCACCGGTGGCCGTCCGCCGTGATCGTATGGCAGCGATGCCGAGGCCCGCAAGGTCAATTCTCCTCTGGGCCTCTTTCAGCGCGCTGGCATACGTGATGCCACTTTTTTCTGCTTCCGGCTGTAGTGTGATGACTACAGCCGATGAGCGTGGCGGCCGGAGTTTGACCGGACGCGGCGACTTCCCCGAGCTACCCGGTGCTGACACCTTGCTGACCGTCTTTTGGCCCTTTTTAACCACCGTGGTCCAGGCTTGGTCCATGGACCTCGGTGCCGGTGGCAGCGGGCGGGCTTCAGGGGCGGCTTTGGACATTTTAGGCGCCACTGGTTGCCCCTTCTTGATGGCCTTCTTGCGGGCTCTCTTCGTCATTGCCGGAGCAGGGTCCGAGCTCGGCAAGGCGGAGCTGGCAGCTGTCCGAGCCTTCCTTGGCATGCCGACGGGAGGTTCAGGGTTAGGGTCAGGAATGGCCCTTTCCTCTGATTCCCTTCTCACGTCGGCTGCCAGTGGAGGTCGAAGCCTCTTAGCCGGGAGGAGCCGCTCTTCCATGGCTTCCAGTCTGGCATTGAGCATGGTCCCCACTTGGACCATTATACGCCGCATGAGTTCCTCTGGGTCGGCTTGAGCGGGCGTGGATGGCGCTCGATCGACCACAGAGGAAACGGAACCTCCATGTTGGGCTTGCTGGAACCCAGCCCGCAACTCCTGCATTTCCTTGCGGAGCTCCGCAAGTTCGGCCCGCAGTCGCGCGTTATCTGCGTGGAGGCGGGCTGTCTCGTCAGAGACGCTGCGCTCAGAGAGCGCATTAACGGCCCCACTGATAGAGGCCGCTGCGTCTTTTAGGGCCCTCTGAAATGTGCCTTTGAGGTGGCGGGATTTCGTTGCCACCGCAGATATCACCGCCAGGCCATCCTCCACTTTCTTGCCTAGGTCCTGGGCAGAGCAGGCCCCGGTCTCTTTGTCTGCCGACGGAGCAGGCCGAGATCCCCGTTTGGGGAGAACCCTTCTGGCTAGATCGCCGACCTCCTCCTCTGCCTTTAAGTAGAGCTCGCGCTCTTTCGCCTCGTTGAGCGCCGCCTTGGCTTTGGCGAGACCGACGTATTCGCCAGTGGTCGGCGGGCGACCACGGCCCCTCGACGCCGGCGTATCAGGGCGGGATTTCGCCCCTTCACTCCCGCTTTCACTGGAGAGCGACGTCTCGCTCAGACGCCGCTTTTTCCCACCTTTCTTCCACATTTTGCCCCCAGGCTTGGAAGATGCTCCGGATGTGACAGTTATCAGACTTGCGTCTGTGTCACCTGAGCCCAAGCTCATAAATGAGTCGGACTCACCCTCTAACATGTCCGCCACTTTCGCGGCGTTCTCCCTGTCACTTGCTGACGCGCAAGGTGACGCGCAAGCTGCGCTTTCCCTCTTATTTTGGCCTTTACGGCCACCACCTAGTTTGATTTTAAAAGATTTGGACATCTGGATTTTGATTCCCACGAGTGGGGTCGAAGTATGCGGTCACCCCCCGGGTGACGCCCATTCCGGGGGGAAGGCTAAGTACAGTAGAGGTCGCCAGGTGTCTACCGGTTTTAACGAGGGTTCTCTCGGGTTTTATAGGGTTTTCCTTCCCACGGGCCGGCCAATTAAGGCAAGCCCTCCGGCCAGCAGACACACGACATCTCCCACTGGAGCCACCAGCAGGGTCGTTGAGGTGTGTTTGCCAGTTACGGAACGCGAGGGGGTGGCGAAGGCCCCTCCTCCAACGGTGACGCAAAACCGCGCCTGTCGGGCATTCCGCCAAATTAGCGAAAGCCGACCCGTCCTAGTCCCAGATAGGGACCCGCCCGTCCCCGCCTGCCAGGCCCATATCGGGCCCCGCCGGGGTGTGCCGCTCTTGGTCTGGTCTCTCGCCTCAGGCCTGTCCGGTATGGGAAGCCCTGTCCGGCATAGCCCTGAGGGTCGTCGAGACACGCAAGCCCCTCCACCACGACAAGGTGGCGGCACGTCGAAGGGGAACCTAACCTAACCTAACCTAACCTTTTTTTTTTTTTTTTTTTTTTTTTTTTAGCCAGGAGAAACGCTCATGCTTATCCGCCCTCCTCGGGGGAGGGGGACGGATTATGTCGGACTTCGGCACAGAAGGTGCCGACCTACCGACTAAAAACTCCTGGGTGTTCCTTCGGGTGCACCGTTATCGGCGTGGCCACGGGTACCATCTGGTATTCGTCCGCAGCCACGCCAGCGCGGTGCCCGCCGCCATGGCTATAGCGGCGGCGGGCCCTCCTCTGGGCTGGAGCGGGGAGGAATACCCCCGGTCCAGCCACCTCAAGAAGGCGCGTGGGAACACCACGCGCGCCTTCTCGCGAGGCTTGCGTGAGGGTGGTGACCCCCCCGAGTCACCACCCAGCCTCGCTAGGTAGGGGGGAGAAGGTGGGCATACGCCCTTCTCCTGGTCCCTGTGCGTCTGCGGCGGAAGTGCTGAGAGGAGGGATCATTCTCCCTCTCTCTCTCCGCCGCCTCCTTCTGCGTGAGCACGCACTCGCAGAAGGAGAGGACCGCTTTCCACGACCTCTCGTCGCCAACCATAGCCTTGACTACGGCCGGCAAGGAGAGATCGTCCCCTACCGCTGCGACGAGGTCGCGGCGCTCCCCCGCCCAAGCTGGGCATTCCTCGAGGGTGTGCTGCGCCGTGTCCTCGTGGCAGCCACAATGGTGGCACTCGTCGGTCGCCTCCCTTCCGGCGATGCGGTGCAGGTACCTCCCGAAGCACCCATGGCCTGAGAGAACCTGCACCGCGCGGAAGGTCAGCGAGCCCCGCATGCGCTCCGTCCAGTCCCTTATTACCGGACGGAGCGCCTCGACAGTCCGGCGGCCGGCCTCAGGCGAGGCCAGCCTTACCCCCCAGATCCCCAGCACGGACTGCCGAGCCTGGAGTTTCCGCACTTCCACCTCCCTTGGAGTGGGATGATCGCCCCGGAGGAGGAGGTCCTTGCGCCACTTATACAGTGACGCCTGGGCCTCCGCCTCCAGGTCCCAGGGAGGTGTGCCCGCCAATGCGCACGCCGCCTCAAAAGAGATGGTGCGGTATCCGCGTATGACGCTGACGGCCATCACCCTCTGAGGACGTCTCAGAAGAGTGACATTCCTACGGGCCGTCAGGGTCTCCGCCCAGATCGGGGCCCCGTACAGGGCCATCGACCGCACCACCCCCATGTAGAGGCGGCGGCTTGCCGACTCGGGCCCCCCGATGTTTGGCATCAGCCGCCTTAGGGCAGCCGATGCCGCGATCAATCGGGGGGCCAGGCGGGCGAAGTGCCCACGGAAACTCCAGCGCGGGTCGAGGACAAGTCCGAGATACCTCATCTCGGGCTTGACCGCGATTCGAGTGCCACCAACCTGGATGCTCGCGCCGGGAGGTGGCCCCTTCCGGGCGCCGTGAAAACACAGCGCCTCGGACTTATGGAGGGCCACCTCCAGGCCGAGCATCCTTATGCGCCTCACCACCTGTGCTACTGACACAGTGGCGAGGCGTGCCGCTTCTCGGTACGAGCTCCCCCGGGAGGTCACCAGCGTGTCATCCGCATAACAGGTGACCTCTGCTCCGGGAAGGAGCTCGCCCCGCAGCACCCAGTCGTAGCCGACGTTCCACAGGAGAGGGCCTAAAACCGACCCCTGCGGAACACCGCACGACGTTTCCCACCTTGCCAGCCTACCGTCCCGGACCGGATACTCAACGTATCTCTGCGAGAGGTAGGCCCCGACCATGAGGCGCAGGTATGGAGGCACGTTATGATAGAGGAGTGCCTCCATAATGCAGGCCCAGGGAAGGGTGTTAAAGGCGTTAGCGATGTCCAGTGACACCGCCAGCAACACCCCGCCCTGGGCGGCCGCCTCTTCCGAGAGGGCTTTGACACGGCCGACCGCGTCAACGGTCGACCTTCCCTCTCGGAATCCGAACTGACGTTCGGACAGATCGGGGCCTACGTCTCGGAGGTGCTTGACGAGGCGACAGCATATAATGCGCTCAAAGAGCTTGTCGACCTCGTCCAGTAGCACGATCGGACGGTAGGCTGAGGGGGATTCCGCGGGACGCCCGTCCTTCTTGATCAGGACGAGCCGGCCGATTTTCCAGATGGCTGGAAAACGGCCGGTCCGAAGACAGGCGTCCAGTAGACCACGGAATCTCCCCCCGAGGGCCTCCAGTGCCAGAGCCAGGACGCGTCCCGGGACCCCATCGGGTCCCGGGGCCGTGTTTTTGGATTTCATCATTTCATTTTCATTTTCATTTTATCATTTATTGTGAATCACAGGATTAAGGATGTTACATTAAATTATTACCGCTGTGTTCCGCCCGTAGGCATACAAGGTCAAAATAATTAGGAACTATAAATTAAAGTAAAATAAAATAAAGTAATTACATTGCGCATTAAAAAAATCCATAAAACTGTCATAAAATTCCGAAACGTTACATTTGCATTCATTCATTAATATTACATACAATAAACTACGTACAACATTTATGTCAACAATTTAATAATTTATTATGATGAAACTGAATGTCAAGTAAAAGTGTCAATTATGGTATATTGTCAATTGTCATCTGTATCAAAAAATTCCTTAATAGAATAAAATGTCTTTTCTACAAGAAAGTCAAATAACTTTCTCCTAAATTCAGAAAACTGGGTGCATTTCTTTAAATCTGGAGAAAGTTTATTATAAATTTTTGGGGCCATTGCAAACACACTATTTACAAATAGAGTTGTTTTGGCTGGTTTATGCTGGAGCTGGTCCTTACGTCGTGCGCTCAAAATATTAGGGAACAGTTCAGGGTGGCGTCTAATGTAAAGCGCTATCTCAAATATGTATAATGATGTCAGCGTTAATATTTTGAGATTTTTGAAGAAGGGTCTGCAGCTATCCATTCTTTTCAAGCCACAGATTGATCGTATACAGCTTTTTTGTGCTATAAATACAGTGTCAATATTTACAGCATTCCCCCAGAAAATAATTCCATATCTTAGCCTAGCAGCAACATATCCATGGTATGCTGTAATTACGGATTTTTGGTTTACAACTTTATTCAGCATCCGTAAAGCATAAGAAAACTGACAAATTTTACCACGTATAAATTCCAAATGTGATTGCCATTTCATATTATCATCAATAAATAGTCCCAGAAACTTTGTAGTCTTTGTTTCGCGAATCTCTTTACCGTCAAAGTTAATCTTAGTACCAAGTGATTGATTTGTCCTCTGTTTAAAATTCATAATCATTGTTTTTTCTAAATTTATACGTAAATTGTTAGTTTGGAGCCATTCAATTATACTTGCAAGACTATTACTTATTTCATTTTCATTTTGATATACAACTGTACAATCATCTGCAAATAATACCATTAGGTTCTTTATTGCCATCGGTAGGTCATTTATATATATGAGGAACAGAAGTGGCCCCAGTACGCTACCTTGGGGAACTCTGAAAGTAACAGTTCGCTGAGAAGATGTATATAATTTCTCAACTCCAGTCTTAGTACATATTCTGTTGATTTGTGTAACTTGCATTCTATTAGTAAGATAGGATTCTAGTAAATTCAAGGAATTTCCTCGCAAGCCATACATTTCTAATTTATTCAATAATATACTGTGTTTAACATAATCAAATGCTTTTGTCATATCTAAATATAGCGCAAATACTGGTTGTCTATTGTCCATTCTAGTGCAAATCATATTTAGAAAGTCATAAATGGCAGAGCCAATTGAATTATTTTTACGAAATCCCTTTTGTTCCTTTGTTAATATATTGTTAGTCTCAAAGTAATTATATAATCTATTGTATATTAATTTTTCAAAAATTTTTGAAAATACTGAAATCAAAGCTACGGGCCTATAATTTTTAATGTCCCATTTATCATCTTTTTTGTATATTGGTTTAATAACAGTTATCTTTAGCTTAGATGGAAATACACCTTGTTCTAAGCAAAGATTTACAATGTAGGTAATAACAGGAGAGATTAGATAGCAGACATATTTTATCACTTTAGTGGATATATGATCAAAACCGGTACTATTTGTATTTTTCAAGCATTTTATTATAGAACATACTTCACCTGAACTAGTCGGCTTCATGAAAAAAGATTTTTGTGAATTATACCTGCATGTTGCTTTATATTTCTCAGTGATTCCCGATGTTGACTGCACCTGATCTATATAATAGTCATTAAATTGTTGCGCTATTTGCTCAGGGTTTGTAATTTGGGTTCCATTAATTGTCACCTGATTGATACTTTCTTTCGGAAAGCTTAGTTTAGTTTTATTTATTACATTCCATGTTGCCTTTGACTTACTTGCGGACTTAAAAATATAGTGGTCATTTTGAGATTTTTGAGTCAATTTTATAATTTTATTGTATTTCATTGAATAATCTCTAAACTTTTTTTTGTCATTAGAATCTTTAGAGAGTCTATATTTCCATAACAGTGATCGCTTATGCCTGCTACACTTCTTTATACCATTTGATATCCACTTTGGTTTTCTTGCTATATACATTTTTTTAAGCACTACGGGAAAGCATAGGTCATAGAATAATTTGAACAAATCAAAGAATTTTGTAAAAGCCGTATCACCGTCCCTCGTATTAAATACTTCGCTAAAAGAAAGTTTTTCTATACAGTTTCCGAATTTGATGAGATTTTCCTTTCTGTAATCACTTTTCATAGAGAACCAGTGATTATAAACACATGCTTTCCTAACTGGACAAGTCATAATTTGGGCTTTGTGATCTGAGATAGCTAACTCAATCACTTCCGTCTTCCCGCCGTGCAAATTATGAATAATATTGTCCAGGCAGGTTCCACTGCTAGGTCGTGTAGGTTCCCTTACAGATAATTTAAGGTTATAGCTTTGGATTATTTGTTCAAATTCCTGTGTGTATTTTGTTTTTTTAAGGATATTTATGTTAAAGTCCCCGCAAATAACTATTTTTTTGTTATTATTTCTTGTAAAGAGATCTAGAATATTATGAAGATTGTTGAAAAATAAGCTATAATAGTATGGAACACGTTCGTTTTTAGGTACTCTATACATACACAAGATTACCAGCCTATGGCTCAGTAATTCGGTCGCACAAAGTTCTAACACACCTGGTATATTAAATTTCGATACAGAGTCAATTACTCTATATTTTAGGCTATTCCGCACTAATATACACGATCCGCCGTTCCTATTGTCACGAGCATAGTAAGAAGCTAGGGAAAAACTTGGTATTACCAAAAAGTCTATGTCATTCGGTGTCATATTGTGTTCTGTAAAACACAGTATGTCAATTCGTTTACCTATCTCTTCCATGTCATCTAAACTCACAGTAAAAATGTCAGATTTCGAAATAAGTCCATTAATATTCTGATGCAATATGTAAATGCGATTATACACGAAAAAAATCTTTTGCACCGATGACGTTGGGGGTGACGTCATTTAAAGGAGATGTCAAATGGTCGTTATTTTTCTGTAAATCAACCCCTGTTTGTGTATATTGATTAATATTAGTCGGAGTCTCAGTCTGAGTATAGATGTCGTGACTACAATTACAATTCGTTTTATTTTGCTTTTGATAACGCATATAATTAAAAGTATAAGACAGCCTTAGGATTTCTCTTAAAATATTACGACATAGATATGTGGCATAGTGCTTCCTACCAGGTATAAATCTGTCAAATTCCATATCCAAAAATACAGAGTTTTTAAAATTATTACATATAAACTTTAGTTCATGATTTAACTTTCCTATATTTAAATGCTTGTTAAAGGAAGCCTGACATATAATTACATTTGTGTTTTGGAGAGACAAAAGCCATGACGTAAACATATATCGAATTACAAAAGGACTGTCGTCATTCCTAAACCCTATTAATATGATGTAATCATTTGGTGTTAACTCGCTTATTTCCGATTTACATGAAGACAGTACGTCAATTAGAGTAGCACCAGGTTTATAGAAACAGAACACATTGTACTTAGGTCCCAATAATTTTTGCAATATTCCCTGTACTCCTACTCCTTGTTGATCTGCTAAAATAATTACTTTACTCTGTTTTATACTTTGTGTTTCAGACTTATTCTCCATGCAGCTGGCGCCATCTGTTGTCGATTTTCCTTTACTCTTCCCTTGTCCATTTCTTGATGGCGAAAAGTTCAGTGTTTCGGTGGCCTGATATTGATTACCATTTTGGAGTTGGTATTGATGCCGTGATTTCATAGACTTGGTGTGCGTCTCAGTTTCAGTCGAGTTACTTCTTTCTACAGAATAATTAAGTCTGTTTCTATTGAGACTCATGCTTTTTCTCACTGATACTGGATTTTTGACAACCGATTTGCTTATCTGAGTTAACTGCTGAATTCGAATTTCATATTTAGAGATCTGTGTAGATAGTGCATAATTTTCAGACACTAAATTTTCGACTTCCTTGTGAGCAGACGCCAATTCTGTTTGTAATTTAAGAACCTTCAATTTCATTTCCTCTAAATCATCGTGATTGTAAGTATTTAATTCAGGGCAACTTCTATTTAAAATAATTTCTTGTTGTAAATGCTGATTTTCTTCCTCCTCATCTGATAGCAAACTAAACGTATTATCCGTTGAGACATTGATGACAATTTTATCTCGTATTGTGACATATTCCTGGTGTGGCGTTGATGATTGCGGTGAATGAACAGCAGTTCGTGGAGTGAAATAGACATCATTCTGTTTTTTGTCGTAGCAAGTTATGCATATCCAATTAGTTTTATTTTCTAAACTCATTAAGCAGAATCTTTTATATGACACATTTGCGCAAAGTATGTGATAGTTTTGTTTACATGTAGAACAGCTTAGAGATTCTCTATTCGTAATTTGTAGTTTACATTTGGTGCACTTCAACGCCATCTTACAACAAGTCTGCTAGCGTTAGATCTAACCTATTTATTTGGTATGTCTTGTTAATTCCGTTCCGTTTGCCTAGATGTCTCTGACGATATTTGACACTTACGCCCTCTAGTATACGGGAGCTGAAATACTGCTATGGTTGTGACACAATAAACTAGTTCCCCCAGTTTATTGCTAGATGTCATTACCAGACGCCTGGTTGCACTTTGTTGATTGGTCAGCTGTTCTTTGTTTATATCATGTCATTCATAATTTTGAATATCTAACGTAAATACACATTTAGTTCAATGTCATTCGATATTTACCCTTGATAAACGACTATTATAGTCAAGATTCACTTAGAATTGGGTTTTTTAAGTCTTCATATAAAATCACTGTATAAATAAAGCTATAAAGTCACTTTTAGTTCTCAGAGTGTTTGTCGATTGTACTATATTTATCACTTAGTTTTATTTATAGATAACACTGTCAACACTTACACTAACTTAGTTCTACACACTGTTTATGCATTTAATGTGATATGATCAAGTTTAGTAGAATAAACGAAATAAATAATACGGACTTGATGTTAATCGTGCAGAGCCCCCTGGCGCCTACATCATCCTCATCCTCAACACGGCCGCGCCTAGCTCTCCCTCCGTTACCGGAGGGACCTCGACTTCCGCGCTCGCATCCGCGACGTCAGCTTGACGTCGCGGGGGCGCCATCGCTGGAGGGAGATGTTCCGCCCTGTTCGGAAACAGCGACGAAACAACCTCCTCCAGCAGTCGAGGCTCGAGACTCTCCGTCAGGGGGGGCGACCAGGGGCGTAATTTGCCCCTGACCATCTTATACGGCCTCCCCCATGGATCACGGTTTAGAGTCTCGAGGAGCTCCGCTCTGGCACTCGCCTTCGCGTCGGCGATGGAGAGCTGTAGGGCCTTCTTAACCTCTCGATAGGCACCGTACAGCTGGGCTTCCATGTCGGCGTCACGGACCCGCCTACGGCGGGCCCGGGTGTACTGGCGTCTCGCCTCCACACAACGGGACCGGATTTCTCCGATCCCCTGAGACCACCAGTACACCTGACGCTTCGGAGGTCGAGGCTTGGCCCGGGTCATGCTCGCGTCGCAAATATGCGACAGCGCGACCCGGAACCATTCACTCTCGACCTCGACCTCCACAGGCCCGGAAGGTGTTACCCAGGCCTGGACAATGGAAGCAATCTCCACCGCTACTCTTATCTTACTCGCCTCGACAGTTCGGTGGCCGGCTTCCTCTTAATTAGATTCGGGTTAGGTTAGATTCGGGTTAGGTTAGATTCGGGTTAGGTTAGGTTTTTTGAAATCTTCAACAAATGCTTGACTCTGTATCACTTCCCTACAGCGTGGAAAGAGGCTGCTGTCGTGGTCCTACGAAAACCAGCTAAAGAGACATATACTCTACCCAAATCTTACAGACCAATAGGCCTACTGCCGGTTATGGGAAAGATCTTTGAAAAGATGATAGTAGCTAGGCTGAAACACCATATCATACCAAATCTTAGCGCCCGCCAATACGGGTTCATGCCCCAGAGGAGCACCGAGGACTCCCTCTATACCCTAATGCAGCACCTACGGAGAAAACTAACCGAAAAGAAAATTATTACAGTAGTTTCGCTGGATATAGAGGGAGCCTTCGACAGCGCTTGGTGGCCAGCCATCAGAATCCGATTGGCGGATGAAGGATGCCCGATTAATCTGAGAAGGACCATCGACAGCTACCTCAATGACAGGAGAGTGAGAGTGCGCTACGCAGGTGAAGAATTTTCCAAGGCCACCAGTAAAGGTTGTGTCCAGGGATCCATCGGAGGACCAATCCTGTGGAACATCTTGTTGGACCCACTCCTGAGGGACTTGGAAAACTGGGGCGATTACTGCCAGGCATTCGCGGACGACGTCGTGCTGGTGTTTGACGGCAATACGGCTCTGGAGATAGAAAGACGCGCAAATGCCACCCTCGAACGAATCCAGGCGTGGGGGGTCGCAAATAAACTAAGGTTTGCGCCGCACAAAACCAATGCCATGGTTGTAACACGCAAATTAAAGTACGACATACCACGCCTGAAAATGGGAGGGACTGACATAGAAAGGGACTGACATAAAAAATAAAAAAAAAAAAAAAAAAGATCAGATTCGGCATAGGTGAAATTCGAATTTTTAGAATCGCTTTACGTTAAGTTAGATTCAGGTTAGGTTAGATTCGAGTTATGTTAGATTCGCTTTACGTTAGGTTAGATTCGCGTTAGGTTAGATATGGGTGAGGTTAGATTCGGGTTAGGTTAGATTTGGATTAGGTTAGTTCAAGTTAGGTTTGATCAGATTCGGCTTAGGTTAGATTCGGGTTAGGTTAGATTTGGATTAGGTTAGTTCAAGTTAGGTTTGATCAGATTCGGCTTAGGTTAGATTCGGGTTAGGTTAGATTTGGATTAGGATTAGGTTAGTTTAAGTTAGGTTTGATCAAATTCGGCTTAGGTTAGATTCGAGTTTATGTTAGATTCACTTTACCTTAGGTTAGATTCGGGTTAGGTTTGATCATGGGTTAGGTTTGATCATGGGTTAGGTTTGATCATGAGTTAGGTTTGATCATGAGTTAGGTTTGATCATGGGCTAGGTTAGATTTGTATTAGGTTAGTTCAAGTTAGGTTTGATCAGATTCGGCTTAGGTTAGTTTCGGGTTAGGTTAGATTTGGATTAGGTTAGTTCAAGTTAGGTTTGATCAGATTCGGCTTAGGTGAGATTTGGATTAGGATTAGGTTAGTTTAAGTTAGGTTTGATCAAATTCGGCTTAGGTTAGATTCGAGTTGATGTTAGATTCACTTTACCTTAGGTTATTTTCGGGTTAGGTTTGATCATGGGTTAGGTTTGATCATGGGTTAGGTTTGATCATGAGTTAGGTTTGATCATGAGTTAGGTTTGATCATGGGCTAGGTTAGATTTGTATTAGGTTAGTTCGAGTTAGGTTTGATCAGATTCGGCTTAGGTTAGATTCGAGTTATGTTAGATTCGAGTTATGTTAGATTCGCTTTATGTTAGGTTAGATATGGGTTAGGTTTGATTATGGGTTAGGTTAGGATATGTATGATGAGGGGTGCGATGTCAGACAACCTCCTCGTGTGCCTGATGGCTACTTGTCCCCCTGGATACGTCTGGGGGGAACGGTAGTCGTTGGGCCGGTGCACCCTGGGCATCGGTCAACAACTTCCCTTTAAGGGTTCTTGTTGACCGATGGCTAATAGTCTGACGGGGTGGGCTCCTCCGCGTGTCCCTCTGGTTTAGCAGAGGGCACTGCGGATGGAGCAGGAGACGCTCCCCTCCTAGCGGGGGAGTAAGGGTGGGCTCGGTGTGCACTCGCACTGCCGCCGAGCAGGCCTGGGGAGGAGGTTAGGGGGAACCTCCTACCCCTTGCCACCGCCGGGCTCGTAATCCGGGACCGCGGCTTTCAGCTGCAGTCCGGGACCGAGGGTCTTGGCTTAACCGCCCGGACCGCGAGGAAGGAAAACCTCTATAAAAAACCAGCCCGAGTTTCGGCTCCGAGGCCCGCCTCGGCGCCGAAATGCCCTCGTCGTCCCACTCCCGAAAATTCGTTTTCGGGAGTGGAGCGACGAGGGATGGTGGAGGGCGAATTCCACCACAGCGGGCTGCGGCGAGGAAGCGGCGCTCCCTGAGGAATGCCCATCTGGGCAGGGGGCGCCGTGAAATCGTCTGCAGCACGTGGGCGACCTCTCCTTGACGACTGCAGCTAAGGCTGCGGCCGTCGACGAGAGGTCGTGGGGAGCGGCCCCCCCCCCCCCCTCTGTTCGGGGGGGGGGGGGAGACGGCGGGCGGGTCGGAGGGGCGGTGTTAGCCAGCTGCCTCTACGGGCCTCCCGCTGTTGCAGGCCGCTATGGTAGGGGACGACCTCTCTGTTGAGAGGTCGTAGCCGTGCGGGACGGCCACTCTTTGCCGCCCGCAGCCAGGTTTGAGCTGCGGACGCCAAGGAGGGGCCGTGGAAAGCGGTCCTCTCTCTCTGCGAGGCGTGGAAACCTCTGCGAGGTCGGTCACTCGCAGAGGCCTCGCGGAGCGAGGGGAAATGCAGCCGCACGGGGGGCACGGAGGAGAGCTTATCTTTACTGATAGGCGATCCTCTGCCCCCCCTACCCTGCGGGGCCGTGGGTGGCGATCCGGGGGGATCACCGCCCACACATAGGCCCCGCGAGAAGGCGCGCGCGGTGTTTTCCGCGCGCCTTCTAGAGGTGGCTGGACCAGGCGATTCCTCCCTGCTCCAGCCCAGAGGTGGGCCTGCCGCCGCTTTTGCCCTGGCGGCGGGGACCGCGCTGGCGTGGCTGCGGACGAATACCAGATGGTACCCGCGGCCACGCCGTCAACGGCGCGCGCGAGGGAACACCCAGGAGTTTTTAGTCGGTAGGCCGGCACCTTCTGTGCCGGAGTCCGACATAATCCGCCCCCCTCCCCCGAGGAGGGCGGATAAGCATGAGCGTTTCTCCTGGTAAAAAAAAAAAAAAAAAAAAAAGGATATGTATGATGAATTCGGCGAGTTGCATAATTTATGTTAAGCAGGCTGTGCTTTGAAAGTATTCTGAAAGTCAGAAAAAACCGTCAAAGTGCTATACCTGGAACAAAAAAAAAAAATATTAAATTTGCAATAACAAAAAAAAAAAAACCCTTTTTCTAAAGGCGTATAACCGCCGTTGCGCGTTGTAGATCTCGCCGCGCCCGATCCAACGATACCTCACACGAGGCGCTGCGACGCCGGAAAAGGCAAAAATTGGCCCTCCCATCCACCCATATTAGCTTGGGTAGGTAAACATTCAGCATTTATATTAAGAAAATTTTTACTGAAAAATTTAATTTTAAACCCAATTGCAAGGCTCACTTGACAGGACTCAAGGTACATAATTATACAAATTTACAAACTGACTACAAATAAAGTTATTTACATTTAAATACAAATTATTAACACGAAGCTTTAAAGCTTTAATGTTTTTGGTTTTAGCAAAATTTGTTTCTTTGTTTGTAGGTTTGATTGTAGGTTCGCTCTATCGAAGCGTAGAGACGCACGATGATCCGCCGCGAAGAAATTTGTATCTCGGGGTGCAGCGATTCACTTATAGAGAACCGCACGGCTGCGCCAATGAAGTGATTGAATTTTTTTTTTTTTTTTTTTTTTTTTGCCAAGCGAACAGCGTTTGAGCTTCGAGCATTATTCAATACATTAAGTCTTAAAACTAACATATATTATTCGTATAACTATTCAGCAGTTAGTTATTGTGGACTGCTGAGAACCGAATATTTACGAACCGAATATTGGAGGGTTCATCGTACTTAACTTAATCGTACTTAACACCCAGCAGCGTACATCCTCGCCTCATGTCTATGTACTGTTTCTTTTATATAATGAGTTCCTTTGCATCTAAAGTCCAGCCTGTCCTCGACGCCCCAAACTCTGAACTAGGTTTTCTAGTGCCTCCTAACTTAGGGCTTAGGCTTGGGCACTAGAACACTGGGGTGGGTTCGGCGTCCTATGGGGTGAAGCGGAATAAGTACCACGATATTTTGTAAGACGTTTATTGTTCTTCTATTTCTAATACAGGTCGCCTAGCTTAAGTCTTGCACTTTTACGTGGTAGATATATCTTTTATGTATTTCTAATACAGGTCCGCCTAGCTTGGGTTTGCACTTTCACGAGGTATATAGACTAAGTTCGAACACGCCACGCACTATTACTTCTCGCGGAGACCTAGGTACACGCGTATACTAGGTTTAGCCGCTCACTGGAGTGTCGTCGTCCCGAGGCTGCCTCTGGTGCAGCTCAGAGCCTGTCGAAAGGCCGGCCGCATCCAATTCAGGAAGCCTCGGTATCGCTGTGGCGAGCACGCTGCGGTGACCAAATGTGCGTCCGGTCTGTTTCGGTGCCCGGCTGGAACTCCCGGCCCACTTGTGCGTTCCTTCCTGCGCTCGCGCCAGTAGAGGTCTGTGAGTACTTAAAAAAAAAAAAAAAAAAAAGAAATAAGCCATAGTGCTCTCCATAGTCGACTTAGTCAGGGATGTATTTGCCCAGTCTCGGGTTTCTGATTTCCTTAATGTCTATATAAGAAGGATTTTAAAAAAACCGACTTCAAAAAACCCGGAAAAAATAATTTAATTAAACTACTGCAATAATAATAACTGAAAAGTATAAACTAATAAATCAGAGCCGAATGTTCTTTATTATTATACAGTGTGGAAAGATAAGTCGGGTGCTGGAGGGAAACTACGTTAAATCCTTAAGCTGGCTGATTTTACTTAAGGGACACATTCCTTTATTTTTAAAAAGAAAGAAAACTGCATTCAAAGATTTTCTAAAACTCACTTGCCTCGCCCGGGATTCGAACCAACTAAAATAAAAACAAAAAAAACACTCCCTATTTTATTATACTAATCGATAGTATTATTATTCAGGATAAAATTTCACTAACAAACATTTGGTCTTAAAAATAAAAATGATCGTTAAATCTGACATTAACTTTATTTTACTATCCAATTGTTACACTTAAATTATTTAACTGATAAATTGTTCGGAATAATCATGTAAATCGACCTAAAAATCTCGGACTGACCGATGTACATACATAAAGAATAGAGAACCTCCTCCTTTTTTGAAGTTGGTTAAAAAATGATTAGTATTTATCCGTGGTTGCTAATCTCCCTGATAATTTTTGTGCGATGGCGAACCTTCTCGCTCCTACAGGTTAGATGGGCAGTTCGGGTGTACCAGCTCGACCTGATGATCTTCGATTTGTCATATTTATTGCTGATAATCACAGCGACCGTCTCTATACTTTTCCATACAAACCCAAACTGTATCTACTTAGTTTCGCTGTGTAAAAGCTACACAATCGTCTAAATATGTAATGCCATTCTGATGTTTACCATGATTACGCAAAAACTACTAAACCGATTGCGCTTAAATTACAATGGGACCAATTCGACCGTATCCCCTTTCATTTACAAAAAGAACCATGTGAATCAACCGCCAAATCTCGGAGATATCGGTGTACATACATGTCTCCTTTTTTGAAGTCGGTTAAAAATATATCGTGTTGATATGATTCGTGTTTTCTGTACGCGAGCTCTGAACACACTGAATTCTGAGAACTTGATCCCATCGTTCATGGCGCTGTGCGAGCTAACGTGTCGGCGGCGACTCTGCCGCAGGCTGCTGACCGTCATCGGCTTTGTTTTGACAATAAATTTACATAAGAGTTGACCCAAAATCTTGAGACAAGTCTCCCGACGGCACCTGATCCGGGGCAGCAGGGCTCTGCCGCGGGTAATTTATAAAAGAATTCAATAGGTATTCTCCTGTTTCAGCGACCAAATCCTAACTTTCGATTTAAATGTAAATGTGGAGTTCATAAAAGTGTCGTCAGTGAGTTGGCGGGCGACCGACCGCGCGGTCCGCGGCCGCGGTAGGCGGGAGCCGGCAAGCGGTAAGGCGGTAAGGCGGTAATGGGGGAGGCAGTCTCGTGCCGTCAATTTCGTCGGAATATAAAACAATTTGCCGGAGTACAATAGGGGTGCTCGTTCCGGACTTCTGTTCACTATCGCGGGGCATTTCCATAATATTAGCGTCGGGAGAGATTTTATATGAAATCTTCAAATTGAGGCGAAACCTTCGTGGGAACCGGCGGGACCTCGCCGGGACACTGCGACCGGAGCGGCCTCGCGGTTCCCGGCTGTTGTACTCGCTCATATCGATGCCATTGTAGTGCACACACACACATACACACACATACACACATACACACAGTGACTCACACGGGGTAACTACATTGTAACAGGTGATAGAATGGAAGTCAAATAATTTGCATAAATTTGTGTAATAGTGAGTAAAATACACTGACTTTGAAATTGACTGATGATGATAAACCTACATACCTGAGAAATTAAAGAAAAAATTGGAAGGCATGTGAAGTCCCCAACCCGCACTGACTATGGCCCATACTCCCTCAATATGAAGGAAGGTCTATATCCCCGCAGTGGGATGTTTACGGACAGATGATGAGTAAAATATCCGTCAAGTGTATTATGGAATAAGCGGAGAGGTGTCGGGTTGGTTACAGATATATACACACACACACACACACACACACGGACAGACAGTAAGGCTTAAAACTGCGTTAAGCGTGTCTCCACGCGTGGGCTCCGGGTACAGTACCGCTAGTTTTTAACGGTGTGCATGTACAGTGAAATTTTCAAATAATTCAAAGTCAAAGTCAAAAATGCTTTATTTTGTAGGTACACTTAACAGAGTACACTTAAAATTTAGTTTTCCTCCGAGAAGAACAGCAAGAAACTCGAGGGGTTCTCTTTTGAAAATAGGTTTTCCATTATTACTTGTGATATAGCCTGGCATGCGAACGAGCTGGTTATGTCCAGGGATGTTCATTCTTTACAAATGTCTAGCCATGCCGTTGGTCGTGCCTCTCGATCTTTATAGAGATCATAGGCCTGGTCTCATAACGCAAGGCGACACTGCACTCCTACAATTACTCTTTCTATATCGAAAGACATTTTGCATGATCATTTCCGAGCGTGCGGCCCGTATCACATAGTGTGTTGACTGAACAAGCCCGCGCGGATAGTGTGGAACCACGCGGATAAACCAGTTTCAGCCCTAAGTGAGGCACAATGAAATAGAAATGTTTACAAATAGATCGGTTCCATAAATCAGTCATCAGATGCACGATTGCTGGCATTTTCTTACTCACGCTTTTAGAGACCTACTTCACATTTTTACTGCGGACCCCTATGCAAGTTACAAATTGCTCGCAGGTAATGAGACACTGGAACCGCGAGCATTTAGTTTAGGGGCGGGGGGAGGGGGTCGTCTCGACGGTGGAGATATTTAATTCGGCGCCGGAGTTTTAGGGAAGATCCCGCGGGGACGGAATAATGATGAGTCGACCGCGGAATTTATTTAAAACGACAGAAATAAAAGTCCCGGGCGCTCCGTCCACCCCCCTCCCGCCTCCGCCCCTGCGAGCCACGGAGGTGATGCGATTAATGTTATTTGCTACACTCACACACTAGTGGGGTGGCTCAGTGGACCGCGGCTGTACCGCGAGCTGAACTTGACTCAACTTTTTATTGGCAAAGTTCCGACGCGCGGCTGCAAACTGAAAAGAGATGCGTTGATGAACTTTTTTAATCACGCGCTCTCAGAGAGCACGAGCCGCCGAGTTCACAACTCACGGGTAACGTGCATTTCGTATTTTACGAAAACAAAATTTTTGTTTATGTCTTAAAGCGAGTCTATATACCTTATGATAAGTAGTATCTCCACGGGGAAGTATTACCATATATTACTAATGTACCTTATGTCGACATAACGCAATCACCTGGCTCCACTGTCATGGAGCGTAGTTCGACGCGACACGTGACGTCTCTGCGTGTCACTCAGTGTTCCCCCCTCTTCCCCCTAACCCTCACAGCCAGCATTCGCGATGTCAGTTCTACTTATGTAAGATAAAAGGGTATGTATATAGGATGCAACAGTGTCGCCGTCTCAGCCTAATTCCGTAGCACTGTTCGTTAGCGACGGCCGCGGGCGGTGGGCGCTCGCCTTCAATAAATATGCTCCAAAGGATACACTTCTTTTGTTTACCTCCTGACCGTTTTGATGAGTTTGAAAAGATTGTGGAAATAAAGAGGCGCGGCGTGGAGACGCTGACAGGCGCAGCGGACGCTTTCATGAGCGGAGCGGATGAATGAAGTAACGGGCGGACCGTATGTAATGGGAGCCTGAGAACCGTCCCATTTGTAATAATTGTGGAAGTGAAAATAAACAAAAACCTGACGTGATATGTAACTGTCCGGTATCGTGCGGTTGATCATTTCATGTCTTTTCACGGCCACCTCCCCACTCGCTATGTTATAATAAGTAGGACAATAACGTAATGTGTTTGTACATGGATGCAAATAAATTCTTATCTATCTATCTAATGTAAAGTGCATAAAGTAGCGATAATTATGTTGAAAGTCGATGCTGCTAAGCTTTGTATATATGTCTCACCAAAGTTATAAGAGTAACGATCTATTTATCATTAATTTAGGTAAAATTAGAAAAGAAAAACGGTTCAAAAAAGCCAAAAAAAAATTTTGGTCCCGTCATCGTACAATGTGAATGGCCGACATTTGATGAAGGTCGCGGGAAGTCGTTGGATGTCAGCCGCATCCAATTGGTCACTCTTTAAATCTATGGGGAGGCCTATATGATGATGATATTTTTCTTATGTCAAAGTATGACAAACGAACAAGAAGCCCATCGGGTAGAAAGTGATTGAACACTACCATCAATGACACACACCTCCTGGAGGACAGATCGACGATTTCGTGCTCAAATACACAGGGACCACTGTGACAGATAACTGAATCACTCGTGATAATGTAACCTCGCGGCCGCCGCTCCGACAGCGCGGGCGGTCCGTCGTGACGTCATCGGCGACACTCGGTACCTGTTTCAGATTTCGAAGCAGTTTAAAAAGTGTTCGTCGCAATTAAGTGTTCGGAGTTCATTAGCGCCGCGGTTGGAAGGGGCGGAGGGGGAGGGGATGGATCGGGTAACACGACTATTAAAAGTTAAGCTGAGGATTATCGACTTATCTCCGCCGTTTAATATCTTCACCAAGTTACCGGCTCCGACCGAAGTTCATAAACACAACACTCTTTACATGTAGCACCTAGCTATACACCTATAGATACAGTAATAATCTTACACTTGATGTTGTACTTGTCTCAGTCACGGCCCCACGTTGGGCGCCACTAGCGCTTAAAACAAAATCACTGAACCAAAGTTTTTATTTTGTATGTTACAGCTCCAGTGCTGCTGGTGTTACTGCTGCGTCAGATTAACTATGCTCATTACTTGGCAAAACAGTGCAATGATAAAATTTGATTTGAAAAAAAATCGTAGGCATGGAAGAGAAGACAGTCGGAGGGAAATTTAAACTGAAGCTTGATAAAATTTTTTGTCCCAATGACGTAATGGAGAACCTGATGCGAAAGGGGACCACAGATTTACTTAACCCTGCGGTGAAAAAAATTTAAAAATATAAATTATCAACTAATGTGCTAGAAATAAATGTACTTTCAGTGATAGAGGGTAAGCTCTTTAAAACGTGCAAGTCTATAGACCAACTCATCTCTGCGCGTAAAAGGTGACTATACACCAAAATTTATCTGTATGTAATTCCATGATGTTCGGAAAACCTAAATAATTTGAACTGGGATTGTGTGTGCACTAATGAATTCAATACAGTAGATGAAGTCAATTAAGTTGTAGCCGTTTTATTACAGGGCTCTAGACATAGTCTTCGACATCGCGTATCGATCGACGTGCAAATTACCGCGAGTGATTGGATTTCAGATCACGTTACCGAATCGTAATTATACTTGTAAATGATCAACAGCATCAATTTCACCGCTAACGTCGACGTCTCAAACAATTTCTGCTTTAATAATAACTCTGGAGTCATCACTCACTGAACACTCTATCTTTACGATCAGAATTATAATTCAAAACGTCGCAGAAGATTTGGGAGATTATAAAATGTAATGTGTCGCTCTGTCCCGTCCGGCGACCAGAGAGTCGACCATTGGAATGGATGCGGTAACATCTAACGCGCCACCTCCGTGGCCTCATCAACTATCCTCGACATGCGTAGTACTAGATCTGCACTCTTTCCAGAAGTAGGTACATAATAATATCTTGAGTCTCTGCAAATACTCATTGTTCTTAGTCCCTCATGCAGTTCTCTCCTTTCGGCGTATGCTTTCACAAACTCAGCAAGTTGGCATTTTGCAGACCAAATTTTAAGTTACGCTTTCGGAAGACGTCGCGCGATTCATCTTTATCTCGCGGCTTTCTGAATATGCTTTATGTGGCCACGTTTCGTGCCATATCACATATACTATCGAGGTTTGGGGTCTACTCTCTAACGAAAATAACTTCGGACGGCCGAAACGTCGGACTTTTTCTTTTGTAGTTTGCTGTGTCAATTATAAACCAATCGTCATTGTTTTACTTTTGTTGTATATAGTTGGACATCACAAGTTGGTACGGGACGCAAGGGACGTCTGAAGTTATGCAAATAAAGGATTCTAAGCAAAAGAAAAGTATGAAGTTAGGGTCGTCCGAAGCTATTTTCGTTAGAGAGTATACCTTCTGGTACGGACTTGCGAGGTGCGAGATATTACCCTCTATGTCGACGAGCACTCCGTGTTAGCCTGTAAATGCAAGAGTACTACCCGCCGGACAATAACAATAATTGAAGAGGCGAAAGCGGCACCCCGTTTGAAATTGAGGAAAACGTTGAAATGCCGTAGTAGATGATACCGCAACTACCGCCTCCTCAGTCGTCTCCTTTTTTAGGTCGTCGGTCTATTTTATGTTTCATCACTTTAGAACACATATGCTCTAAAGAGCTCGGTTCACACAAACGTTGTTGCTTGATGAGAAACTTTACGACCGAGTAATGTATAATAGCTTTACGTCTGCGTATTTGTTGCTAGCGTTACATTTGACTAATAACATCGGAACACTGGTTGCTGTTACCGATGGATAGCAAATGCCGCGTCGCTGCTCCGCTACGTTCCGGGACGCGCCAAGTTTTAATTGTAAAACTTGAATCATTCGCGGACTTTGCACGTTTTATCTCATCGTTGCTAATTGCCTCCCCCTCTGCCCTCCATCCCTCCCGCTCCTCCACGTCGGTGATTCCTTGTCACTACGACAACTCAAAATTATTAGACAATTATGTATTCAAAAGTTAGTGCCGTTTATTAGGACGCTTCCAGATCGGTGACAATGCCGTACGCAAACGCGTCGATCCAAATGTACTCGACAATCTCACCGACGACGATGGCTCCAGTTCGCTCGACGCTCGTCAGACTTGTTCAAAGCGAACGTGTGCAGTAAACTTCCCGCCGCGCCTAATGGAGACGGAATCAGTCGATGCGGGATGCGGGCCCATCTTTTTCTTGTAGTCGGGGGACGTCTGTACACTTAAACAAATACCTGATTATACAAGGTCATTTATTTATCGTAGACCTCAAATTAGTTTGTCAGAAGCCCGTATATAATTGATTCCGGCTATAAAAATATGTAAATACATATATATATTTATCTAATTAAGGAATGATAAACACCCTACAAGCGAAAACACAACAACAATCGTTTATTTTTCTTTTATTTTTTGTAGCTATATTGATTCCAAAATATGTGATCTAAACGGGGTGTGTCGGAGACCTGATTTCATACCACTGTTTACTTTTAGATTAATGTTCCATATTTTTATGTTACATACAACCCGATCAAGTAACTGTAATGTATAAGTGTCGCTAAATGGATCAAATAAAGTTTTCTTATTCTTATTCACCATATTAACCCTGAAATGAGAAATTTAAATTAAGGTGAAAATGCGTCGAACCGTTGCAGTGCACATGCGGCCTGATACGTGGGGGTAGCGGGGGACGACGGGGGCAATCAGATCGCGAAGGGCTCGTCCCGTATCGGCTGACGCAGCGGTACAGTCGAGCACAAGCCTAATAATCACACCACGCCGGCGTAAGAAGACCTCTTTCGTTATACAAGTCGGATTTCCTCAGGTGTGCGATTGTGCTTCACTGTACTTTCCCGCGTTGTTGCTGACAGACGGGACAGACGGGGGGGTTCGAACTACACACAAGCTGCGATTCCCCGTGCGTTATAACCCCCCACCTACGCATTACGCAACCAATTTGCTAGCCTTTTATTTTTATTTTATTCAGCGAGTAAGGAGGTTTCCCTCGCCTTCCAACAACTCTAGCTAACTAAGGCGTATCAGAGTAGGGTCCATTATGGCAGTGGGCTCGCCCGCGAATTTCTCTCGGATTCCATAATCCTTCCCGAGTCATCTGATTACTTTAAAACTCTCAGCACATTGTTTAACTTCGTGTTATTCTCATTCCTCCCTGCTTCCCCTCGCCGTTGAGTGCGCCATAGCGAGCCGATTATCAGATTTCAAATTACTTATTCATTCCTATGTCTTATGGCACCTTGTTAGACCAATGATCTCCACAAAAAAGTAAAAGGATGTTTAAAACACTTAGTGATTTTTTTAATGTATTTTCACGTTTAGCTGTTGGATATCGCGACTTAAGATTCTAGTAGATGGTGGGACAACATACCGTGACGTAACGTAGCATGTCGCTCCAAACTCGCTGTACCTGGCGACTAATCAAACATAATTATGGTGGTGTCCAGAAGCCCCGGAGTTACTCCTACACAAAATAACACAAAGTTTTTCAAAGACCTTTCCTGACTAAGGAAAAGCTATCCGTGGTAGATAAAACTGATAATTGTCCCTCCAACTCATGTTCATGATATTTTCCAGAATTTTCTATGGTATACTTGTAAAGAATAGTCGGGGATTTTTTTTAAATAAAGTGTTGAAAAATTTGTAGTAATATTGATATAATTCTTTCATTTTAAAAGAATTGCACCCTTTAGTTATCCTATGACGTTGGCTCATTTTAGGATTAAAAGCATTATTGATGTAGTGACAACTGCTACAATTTACAAAGAAAATGTCCACAGCCGGCTGATAATCATATCACATCAGGAAGATTATAATATGCTACCTGTGTGTTACCTTTTCTTTTTCAAATTCAAATTCGACAAAGTTTTATTTCGTAAGTTATAGCAATAACATTTGAAATCGTCAAAATTATCGCTCATTCACACACAAGGCAGACTCCCCAGACAAGAACGAGCAAGAAAGTCAGGGGTTGCTGCTTTTAAATAAGTATTTTTACAATTTACGATGCAACAAAGAAAAAAATAGACTGAATATCGCCGAGCGGTTCATGTTCATTCAGCACCAAAGACTGACCAATGAGCAGGGGGGGGGGGTTACCACTAGCTACTTTAAGTGTAGCCTTCCTCAACCGGTATATCTCTACAGTAATACTACAGCTTCAAACTTGGACAAATAATGTTTCATTCGCATATATTTTATAACAGAAACTTATTAAGAAAGTATTTTAAAAAATAATAAAGAAATATTATTGTGCCTTTTTGTAATAATATTTTTTTAAAAGAGCAACCCCCCTCGAGTTTCTTGCTTGTTCTTTTCAGGGGAAAATTGCCAACAACAAAATTGCCATAAAACAAGCTTTAAAAATTTAAAAATCTGACTATTTTAAGTGTACTCCGTGTGCCTACAAAATAAAGCATGTTTTACTTTGACTTTGCACGCTACATATTGTGTCTATAACCTATGGGACAAGAAAAGAATGTACTTTAAATATTGACAATAATATTTAGGTCTAAATGGAACCTCGGTACCTGATTGCGACGAAGATAATGGAGGACTACGATTTTAGCAGGACTTGTGTGAGTCTATGAATGTTAAAGAAGTTGACGTTTTAAACGTGGACCGAATAACTTCCACCTGGCGCTCCTCCCAGGGAGGAGGCGCGGGGTATTCTCAATTCAAATCATTATATCTGTTTGTTTATTTATGATATTTGTCCCATTCCGCCAGCGCGGCGCCAAGCTCTCTGTGGACTGTGGGCACAGTAACTGTATACATGGTGTGTAATTTCAATGTGCCATAGAGCGGAAATACCTTCTCCATTTAGGAAAGTTTTACTAAAAGGACAGCACTTTATTTTTATGATGAACTTACAATTTTTTTAAGAAGTAGCTTCAAGCTAAAGTGGGTATTTTTGCTCACTAGCTATAAGAAAAAAAAAACGATTGTGTTATTTAAACCTTCGCATGACACAAACAATCAGGTACAAGTATTACAAGAGACACATATAAAAAGTAAACATTGTGATTGTCGCAAGGTGGACTCAAAAATATTATTATATTTTGGGTATTTGTATGGGCCAAGTCGAATAAAATAAATAAATTAATAATAATGATTGCCATATTCTTCACCATTCGTCCAATTTGCTGTTTAAAGCCTTACGATTGAACGAATGTGACATTTGGCGACGAAGTTCATTACCGTCGAGTTTAGATAGTAAAAGGTTTTCTGAAGTACCTTCACAGATAGTCGACCTTAAAAGCACGGCCGTGATGGGACAGCTAATGAGCTTTGTGTGGATATGGCTCAGTTATATGAAACCCACAGCATACATGGCATACAGAAACTCTGAAGAAAATCTTTGATCATGATTACGGATCTCGATGCATACATATTTTCTACGGCAAGCACCTTTCCACCGGCCTGTTGGCATTGCCAGGGGACCGTGGTCCAACAGTTATGATTATATGCATTGTTTGAGAAAACTTCGTTAGCGCGATGTAGGAATCGCACTCTGATTGGTCGACTTAGTAATGACACCATTCACTCTGCCCCCACAATCTTATCGTCCTCATTATTGTGTTTCGATGTTAGAGATCAGAGAGTGTTCCGGAAGCGTCGACCGTATCTGTGGATGTCTTGTGCGGTACTCACCAATCATATCTTAGTTAGCAGGTGAACTGTTTACTCGTTTATCTTGCTTTGTCTGTTAATCTGACCAGCTGGTGTTGTGGGCACACTGATCTCTAAGTGCACTGGATACGTTGACACAGCTGATGACTCTAGTGTCTATTTGACTGAAGGCCGGTGTCGCCACATAGTTGGAGTTACGGGAATTAAATAGTTGACATTTTGATTGTATTTTGAGCTGAAGCTCTCTGCAGCCTGTGCAGCGTATATGTGTACTACGGTGGGTGGGTGTTACATTGCCGGCCGCTCACTTCTCGTGCAGCCAGCTGAGTTTTTCTAAATATCGGAAAAGCGGGACTAAGACGAAAAAACTGTGACAGAAAAAATGCATAACATTTCTAGGTTGTTGGTTGATTCCTTGTAAAGTACTAAGTGCACCAAATTACTTAGATGAAAAGGGGGAAGGGGCTGAAAAACAGGATACCGCACCAAAAGCGGGACATTTGGCAATATTACTTATGTCGTCGTCACTGTCCCGTATTTTAGTGAACATCGAATGTTATACGCGCGTCGATGTACGTGCTGCAATTACAACTGAATCACATAACCCAGAGTTATAATGAAGTCATCGCGGGAGTGAGGTCAGTCTCACGAAAACACTGTAACTCGATAAGTGCCGCAATTAGCGGTAAGCGGGGGCGGTGGGGGGTACACGGGAAGGGAGGGGAGGCTCTCCGTTTTCACAATTAAAAGTTCCCGGCGGTTTATTATCAGCGCAAGTTCCACCGTAACTCATCGCGGATGAAGCCACTGAAAAAAGTTTGCGTTTAAATGTTGCGCCGAATTAAATTCCATCTCGCGGTCCTCGCTGGTACCGCGCGACACACCGCCACCGCGCCCGCAGACCGCAGACCGCAGACCGCTCGCCCGTGGAACAGCGCCGGTACTCGTCGGCCGAACGAGCAACCGATGTGAGTGCGCTGCCTCCCCGCAAACTATGGCCCAGCTACCATATGCCCAGCGTGCGCAGGCACCTGCACACTTGAAGACCTATATACAATGCCAATGACGATGCAGTTTGCGCGGCTAATAAAAATAAAAATTCGAGAAGAAGAAGATCGTCCCCGACTCCGCGCGACGTTGACAAGAGAAGCGCCGTGTGTCGCGGTCGCGAGCGACGTGTCATTATCGCCAGGTGCCAGGTAGGTACTGCCCCTCGCGCTGGCCGGACCCTTCGAGCTGACAAGCCCCGCGACTCCGCTGACAACACAACATTGTATTGTGTGTCCCCCCCTCCCCCGCGCTCCTCACCCCGCACCCTCGTGCCCGTACACAAAGCCGTCTCGCGCCTCCTTTATTATATCCGTCATCCATCTTGTTAGCGGTGACGTCACATTAAAGCGTAAATAAAGCACGTCACCGCCGCGACGGCCTCAATCTCCGCTCCCCCCCCTCCCTTCCTCATCCCATACGATACGTATCTGGTTGTTATGTGCCGAGGTGGGCACCTACGTTTTCAACGTTTAATTTTTATTTGCACATGTTTTATTTTCCATAGAACACACAAATATTTTAACTTTTCATCTATAACGATGCGATTTGTTACAGAAAGAATGTCTATATGTGTGTCTTATATGTAGACAGATTTAAATCATGTTATAAGGATGCCTTTATTTTCGGTTTTCTCAACGAAAAATATGACCGTCTTCTTCCGTCTGTCACATTTATGTCACTCTCTTATCAATGAGTCGGGATATTGCTATGGGTGTACCGTAGTATTACATACTTCTTAGTTCTAAAATATGTACTAATAGTCACTTAACTACAGACTAACAAATTATTCCATTAAATATTACTACGTACCATTACTACTGTAATAATATAATACAGCTGTATATTACGGTATTTGTTTCTGTATCACTCTGGTTTCATGCAGACATACATAAGCAAGAACTTATTCTTTGGAGCTCATACAGTCGGTATTAACAGCTCCAGGTCGTCTCGGATAGTTAGCGAGCAATCCTGCCTCAAAATATTTCCAGGTATTATACCGCACCCTCTCATTTGCAAAAGTTACTGTCACTTCTTTAAAGTAGGTTGGTTGAAACTAGCGACTTCTGTTTTGGAAGGATTTGGACAGAGGCGCCACATTTTGTAGTACCAACTCGCCTAGAACGTCGAGGTCTTCGGAAAGTGCTGTTCCCCTGAGCAGAAGTTGTTGGATTGGAAAGCTAGTTCGACTTGTCCCGCATATACAGACCTTGGCGTCCTTGTGTTGGGAATATCGAGCACAGGCGATCTCCTGCTCGTGTATGGAGAAAAAAGTATTAAGCTTACTATTTGGGGAAGAATGCATTGCGTCGGTAACGACTTGGTAAAGGCGCTATCGTGGTCCCACTCCTCGATAAGAACTGATGGGTTTTTTTATGATTAACTGGATACGCGTTTGGTCACAATTTCATCTGATGGAAGGTGACGATGTGGCCGAAGATGAAGTACGCGATCTCAGTAGATGCCTATTCACCCTGCTTTTGAAGATCCCAAGATTGTAGGATCCAGGACAGACTAACGCCGTAAGGCTGTTCTTGGCAACAACTTGGCTGTTCGCATTATGAATGAAGAGTCCAACCGGGTTCTGCTGTCATTTGGGGAATCTAGTGTGGACACAGAATTCTACACATTCAAGCACGGTTCTTCACGATGAGTTACTCCTTGATGCACCTGACAATGAAACGGAGTGAACCCACCTCACATTTCCGAGATTTGAGGTTCGTCCATTGCGGATAAACTCATAACGAATGTGAGGCCGATGTTTCCGGACACTGAGAAATATGAATCACTCCCTCCCCTCATCGCAACCCCTCCCTTCGTGTGACGAGAAAAAGCTCTCCTTTTAAATTGAACTACTCTCATATTGAATGTTGATTGATCAGATGGAATCTATCGTCGTACCCATGTGTGTGTGGAACGTAATCACGGGGTTATCTCGACGACTGTAGCTCGAACACGTGAGCTCAAAGTTCATAGCATTTGCCAGCATGGTGGGTCAGCAGTCGCGGTGAGGCGGGAGAATTAATTATACTATAAGTCGATCATCACCCACTAAGCATATTTTAACGGGGTCAACCATAGCGCTTGCCTGTAAAAGCGGCTCCGATCCGCGGTGGGACATCCTTCTGCGCGCTAGTTAGTAGTGGCTTGTTGGTGGCTGGTGGACACCAAAGGTCACCTGAGTCATTTATCCCTTCATTTAAGTCATTGACTTATATATTACTGCGTATGGACCGGGTCGTTCAAATATTCAAAATGGCACCACTTCATTGGTGTTGAAACGGGAGTTTGGAACCAATGGGAAGTCACGCCGACTTCGATCGCTCACTGTCTGTCGTATCATATACTGATTTATATTGTAAAATATTGTCATTGACCAAAAATATGCGAGAGTCTTAAGTCTAACAAACGTACTCTACTCTTAAAACTAAAACACTTTTATGTGACTGATTGTGAGCACAAGCAAACAAAATTTGGATGTGCTCGGTAGTATTGGACATTAATTCTCAGTCTCATTTGTTCTGGAGGATTCTAAGAGATGGCGCTGTTTTATCTAATAAGAAAAGCGCGAAAAAAATTTGTACATGCGAATGATTCAAGTACTTTTTACTGATTTTGTTTTTCATGTAAAAATATTATAACTATATAACTATACCCCCAACTAGTAGTAAGTGTAGTTTGTGTTATTTTGTTTCTAATTAGATTCGTTAATTTTCATTAAAAAATTGTAATAAATATTGTTTATGTTAATTGTTTTTTATTTAAGTTGACGCCACTACTTACTTTAAATATACATCCATAAGTTTGAAATAAAAGTTTAGAGCAGTAACATACATGTCACGGATAGCGATAAATTAGCGACGGAATTTATAAGTCGTATGAATACCGTAGTGCGCGGTTAGCGACAAGAAGTGTTATTAATGTATTATAAGTAATATTCATATCAATATCAAAATGAATGATCACATTGCTACCAGCCGTCACAGGAGACGGAGCACCACTTAGCACATCACCGACCGTGAGTGACTGTTACCATTATCACCGACGATTTGAAGAATCCGGTGAGTCGTTACTTAATAAGAAGTTGGTCATGGAATTTGAGCAAGGAGGAAGCGAGGGCCAAGTGGATGGCCCTTGGAAGTGGATGGAAGTTTCCCTGACATATACAGGCGATATACTAAAGGTCCTACAAAAAATGGAGCCAAGTCTCGTATCTATGTAGCTATAATTTCAAAGAAATGAGATCTCACAAAGCGAAACTTACTTCACATGAAAAATAAAAGTTTGACTTTATGCGGTCTCGGCGAACACAACTTAAGTCTTTATTACACTATCCTATTTGTAGGAAATCTAATTAGTAACACTCTAATTAGTAACACTCTAATTAGTAACACTCTAATTAGTAACACTCTAATTAGTAACACTCTAATTAGTAACACTCTAATTAGTAACACTCTAATTAGTAACACTCTAATTAGTAACACTCTAATTAGTAACACTCTAATTAGTAACACTCTAATTAGGGAATCAGTAGCTATGAAGCGCTTATTACATCACCCTAGGTGCAGAGACTAATTCGGCTTACGTTGCTGGTTGAATAAAGGATATTTGAATTAACAGAACCAAGCCTCCCAACAATGTAAGTATGCAGAATTAGTCAGCATTTAGGATGGAAGTAGTGCGGTAGGGACCTTCCAATCCACTAAATCGGAAACTAACTTTTCTAAACCTCAATTACACCTGCCTATTTCTTAATTTTAATTTCCTACGTGTAATAAGCGTTTCACTCTCATTCTGGCTGTAGAGGATGGAGGTCCACGAAAAAAGATTGACACTTTAATTATATTTGTCCTTAAACAGAACAATAATACAATTTTGAATTTTAAAGTCGTTCGTTCTCGCTTGCGGATGGTAGTGAACTTGACACAATTACCACTTAATATAGGTAGCGTGACAGTGATTTATAATTAAACACCTTCCAATTTTTCTTAATTAATTTACATAAAGAAATACTTAAAATTACCTTCTTATCATTCAACAAACAGTTTTATCATACCCTATATTAATTTAGAACATTTAAAATATTAATGTGAGCGCGTCGCTAACACTGGCCTAGCGCACTGATCACAACGAAATTAAAATGTCAATCTTATCTCCCCACTCTCTTGTATAGATATTTCTTACATGTGATGATGTATGTACCTCTCGCTCGCGAAAAGTGGCCACTGTATATCACCTGATAATAAAAAATATAATCTATATTAACTACAGTACCTACTTAAGAATAAATTAGTTGTGGTAGGGGCAACTGTCTGTACTGCAGCACATGCTGAGTCTCGAGCCCTTTCAGTGCACAGTTGGTACAGCCCATTGCGGGGTAAATATTGCTTGGTGACGTCACTGAATTGTGTATTAATTGATTTATTTATTCTGTTGTGTTAATTGCACATGGTTCATTGTTTGTGTTCTTCTATGTAGGTTGTATGTAGGTACTGTGCAGTGAATAAATGTTTTATCTACTTTGCTAAGCTGTTCCAACACTTTCCTTTACTCGTCTCATAGTGAACTTACATGCGAAGATGATGGCAGTATTTCTATCTAGGTGTGTATTGAAGGAGCTTAGGAGCTGGTGAAGCTCTGATTTGATCATTATTATAATGAAGGGGCTTTGATCCTCTGACTGCGGAGAGTTAGGTCTAGTGCGCGAGTCCCGCGGGGCGCGCTCGGTCACATCTACTCCGACAACCAGTAGCCCCACAACGACATAACTTTGACATTACTGTTGACGACCTCCTTGATCCATCGGCCCAGGACTACGTTTACAGCACAAACATTTCAAGATTGATTATTTGGGAAATGAGAGAGAACAAACTATTTTAACTTTGTTAAGTCTGAGTGAAGAGATTGAAGAAAATACTACTTTGACCAAGTGAAAGAAAAGGTGAATGTCGGGTCGTACCAAGAGGTTAAATCGAGGGCGGAAAGTAGAGAGACGTGGTCATTACTGCACCCACAAGAGCATAGCTCGTAAATTGAAGATGAAGTCTGAGTGGTGACCCTGAAGTCATTGAAATACACAGGCCTACTTCCACACGATGTAGATGCAGCTGTGCGCCAAAGAAAGTACGTCTTTCCATAGGAGACATTAATTTACCTTCAGTAAGGGATTCCTAACATTGTGACTGCCCTTTTTGTACTTGTGGATGGTTTAGTCAATACTAAATCTAACTAATATTATAACTAATATTATAACTAATATTATAACTAATATTATAACTAATATTATAACTAATATTATAACTAATATTATAACTAATATTATAACTAATATTATAACTAATATTATAACTAATATTATAACTAATATTATAAATGAGAAAGTTTGGATGTTTGTTTGTTGCTTAATTAAAGTGAGCGTTCCCGCGGCATAAACTCCGCAATAAAGATATTCCACGCAGGCAAAGCCGCGGGCGGAAACCTAGTAATAAATAAATATTTCGGACACATACAGAAATCATCTAGTCCCAAAGTAAGCAAAGCATCTACTATGGATACTAGATAACGGATAAAAATACAAAAATATTTATTTAAACATACATGATTTGGAAATAAATGTTGGTAGGTAATCATCACACGAATGTTCCGTCGCAGGATTCGAACCTGCAACCGTTTGTTTACACCAATCGGTCGTCGAAAATGTAATAAATGCAAGGGTCTGCGTGTCTGTCCGGCTTCGTTTCTGAGTTATGTAACCGCTTACGAGTGACCTGCGGCTCGCGTCGCGGTAATTGAAGCGCGCGGATTACTGGCGAGCCGATTTTAATTTGATGGACCACGAAGACTTTTATAGCGCGGCCTTGCCGTGTGGGGCCACGAGACCGGCGTCGGGACAGGAGGCGGGCCGAGGGGCGCGCATTTAGGGCTCTTGTAGATCGGCAGTGTTGCTATTGTTATCCCAACAATTATTATTATTATTTCTTATTAATAGTGTGTAAACATTTGCACGCCCATCATGCCATACAACTTGGCCCTCGCGTGCAGTCTGTGGAATTCAGCCGGACCTAGTATATAATTCCTCCTTGCTCAAATCCCATGATCAACTTCTTATTAACTAACGACTCAAGGGATAGTAGGTAATCAGAATCACTCACAGTCGTTGATGTGTTCAGTGGAGCTCCGACTCCTTTGAAGACTGGCAACAAAGTCCTCCTCATTTTCGATGTGCAGACTTTATATTCCTGTATACGTCGTCACCGCGCCATTTCGGGCGATACCAGCGCCACCAGGTTTACTTCTCATAGCAAACCGCGTATTATGATAGTCAGTTGACCATTCGAATCACAATGAACTATATCGCTATCTACAACATATATATCATCAGTATGTCATCACTGTAGTAGGGCATGTATACAGTTACTGAAATATTGTTTAGTAGCTGTTACCCGCGACTTCGTTCGCGTAGTAAGAAAATTTCAACTATAATTCACTTAAAAATTTTGCCCATATGTTAATCGAGGAAAGAAAAGTGTGGAAAGGACTCCACCGACAAGAGCTTAGCTCTTAAATTGATTGAGGTCCTAATCAGTCTACAAACCAAATTTCAACCAAATCCGTTCATCGTTTCGTTGTGATTGAGCAACAAACAAACAGACATCCAAACTTTCACATTTATAATGTTTAGTTAAATAGAGAAGAACCTTTATTATTATTAAGTAATCGTATGTAATTATCACTTGAGACTATATACCGTTTGAACACTGAACAATTTCGGTTCAGGCGACAATGTTTGTATGGCAATAGGAATGTCAGGTGTAAGTAGTGATTGTTTTGAATTGAGAGCGTGTCGCCGCGGACTCTGTGGCCGCACGCTGCGCACTTTGTTTTTTCGAATTGATTGAACATTTTGGGGGGCCGCGAGGGGGAGGGGGTTTAGATTTCGATAAAATGGTTTTATTGGCAATCTTTTCGGTTTGTTATTTTAATTAAATAGTATTATCTCCCCCTTCATTTCACTCTTCTCATCCGAGTGAGGATCGGTGATACATAGTCTCAGAGAGAGACTGTCTCATAGAAACATAAATATATTATTATAAATAATATATATATATATATTATTTTAACACTTTATTGTACACACACACAAAGAAATGGTCATTAACAAAGATTTAAGAAAAATGTACAAAAGGTGAACTTATCTCTATAAGAGATCTCTTCCAGCAAACCCGTGAGAGCGAAATTTGATACAAAAGGTAGACATAAAGTGTATACGAAACAGAAGAAACAAAAAATGTTATAAATATCATATAAATATATTATTAATAATAGTGTTATCAATAAAATAAAACAACCTGACCGACCACATCACATCACATCACATCACATCACATCACATCACATCACATCGCACGGCATAATAGCGATAAGACCGCCTGGTTATACAATTTTGAAGCTATATTTGTCAAGTGTATTTTTTAATTTTTGTACAATGAAGTGTACTTGATTGATATAATGAGCTTCTTAAAGTCCGTGGCTCCCCTGGTGGGTGATGCGTCTGAGGAACGATGTAGCCGTTGGCGCAAAGAGCACTCACTCTCATAGTTTCTTCCACCTAAAGAGGACCTTCCTCCTGGTTGATTTGGAAATCCCTGAATAGACTCCGGTCGCAGGTCGTCCGATGCAAGACCAGTTGAGCAGGTGGGGCTATGTAGGCGGAACAAGCAACCGATGTGAGTGCGGTGTTTCCCCGCAAACTATGGCCCATCATATCCAGCGTGCCCAGGCACTTGCACGTTTGAGACCTGTATATTACCAAAGACGATGCTGTTCGCGTGGCTAATTACTAGGTCGCCATCGACACGAAAAGAAGGAGATATGACCTAGGTCGGTATCCCCCCCGTCCCCCCCGTCCATCCACTTCCCATTGAGTCGATGGTAATCACCCGTGCTAGTCGCAAGTGTGAAGTACCTGCACGAGAACGAGTCCATCAGTATGACCCGTAATCATTCCTCTAACCAAAAAGTCTGAATGCGGGGCAATTGTCCAACTTCAATGACAAGTAACTCCATCGCTATCTCGTTAGACATTGGTTGAGTTAATATGGCGATACTGTTTTTTTTTATTCACAACGGCCTAGTACTACTACTGACCCGGAAACCTCAGCTTATTTCAGGGACTGGCTATCTTATCTTTGACAACCGAAACACAAGAAAGCATTGTTAATAGAAATTACCATAACTGTATTGGCGGCAGACTTAGATAAGATGCCCTACAACCAACCAACGCGAGTACTAAACATGTACCCCGCTGAGGATCGAACCCGCGGCCTCCTATTCATAAACTCTATCTTGTTTACATTGAGCCACGGAGGTGGTTAAGTTCTTTATCATTGAAGTGACTTAGATTACAAGGGAGCTGTACCTTATTGTGTAACTTCAATGGGAATTGACTGTCTCGCCATCAACCAAATTGGACCAATAGTAAGGCTTAATTTTCAAATGCACACAACGGCGAAGGAGCTGGCGATACAGCTCATTAATATTGAAATTATACAATAACGGGCACACTACAATATTGTACAAAACATCGTGAGTACGGCTTATTAGATCTGTTAATGAATTGCCATTGATTTCTATGGTTTCCAGATAGAAAACCCTTTGACGCTTGTTTTCTAACAAGGGATAAAGACCGATATAATTATATAACCAGTTACCAACAAGGAAATATTTTGCCCGTTCAGAATCGAATTCTGGTTATTTGATGTGTTGAAAGGATTTTGATAAAATTGTCAACCGTTATCTGAAATGGAAGATTTTCGCAATTTAATCTTAAAATTATAAATTCAGACTAAATTTATTATAAAGTGCTTTAATTTTTATCACACCGGCCATCAGTTATTTGAGCTATGTGTCCTGCTCTCTGCTACTTCAGGACACTAATCCGCTGCATTATCTCAGTGACGTTCGTTCGCCTACAGATTTTTCATAAACCCGTATTGAGCGGACGGGATGTGTAATGCTCTGTGTTATACAATGTCTTTGAGCTAGTGATGGCGAACTAGTCTATTTGAAATGATGATGAGGCATGACCTCATTTTAACTTGTGAGGTACTCTACACAGGTAAGTTCTGTATGTATCTATGTATCCCATATATATAGTATATGTATATGTCTGTGGACAGCCCATTCTCACTTACAATGTGCTGCCCTAAATATTTAAGATGCTATTTACAAAATTAGCACTTAGGTAATAATGACTGTCAAACTTGCTTATAAATAGCTAGAGATAATAAATATTATGCTCACCCAACTACTGACCAAGGTATACACAATTTGCAATAAATAATTCTTATAAATACTTAAATTTTATGAACTGTCCCGTGGTTGTATCAATTACGTAATTGCAATTTAAAAATTTTTCAACTTTCACTAAATAAACTAGTACCTGCTAATTTATACTAATTTCTTTGTAATGTGTGAACACCTGGGAAGGTGGGGTTTTGTGAATGTGAATGCTAAAACCATCTATTCCATTGGAAGCCCATGGACAGGACAGCACAAAGCCCCGCGCGCCCGCCTCGTGCCCGCGACTCGCGCCGGGTCAGCGCTTTGTATGAACAACGAATTTTTGCGAAAATTCTCCTCGAGACAATAACAAAGAGCGTGGCTTACACTGTCTCCTGCGGGATTTAAGTGTTTCTAAAAGTCATTGCGACATTGAAGTGTAAGCTCAGTGACACTAGATGATGCCATAATGAATGCTTATGGCTCTGCTCTGAAAGTGGAAGGGGATCACTCAATGGAATTATGTTAAGCTATGAAAATGTTAAGATGAAAAATGCTTCCAAAACTCTGCAGTCTCTGGATTAGCTTTCTGTTATAGATTCATTATCATTATTCTACCATTTGTAATAATAATGTAAGATAATATTGCCACGCCTCAACGGGGCGTCACAAATAATTATTTCAAACCTAGTTTTACTCGTAAGCATGTACTTTATATTTGTGATACATATATAATAAACATACTGAAATTTCTGATCTTCTTCGTCCAGTGTCAGTGTTCACCGCTCACCGTGAAGGGGAAACGTGAAGGAAATATAGTTATTGTGACATCAGGTTGGTCTGACACATTTTATAATTTTGTATAATAAATAACACACGACTTTGACTTTTTTATATGACAATATTTATGCTAGCAATATCATCAACTGTCGGGGCACAGCTGCATCTTCCTTTCACTGTTACATTAATGTTTTTAAGGCGACTGACTTGACGACTGCCTTTAATTGAAAATAACCGAGACTAACCATGTAATCGTGCCCTCCGAAGCATGGAAACACTCGTATTAAAATGCCACTAGTGGTCACCCATCCAAGGACTAACCGCGACATACATTGCTTAACTTCGCTAATTGAAAACGAATAGCGAACGCGATTGCACCACGAGAGTTAACATTATTATTGTTCGTGTGGTTGGGTGTAGTAAAGCGACTAGGACTTTACCGGAAAAAACATAGACAGCGATGCGGTCACCACCTGTCACGTGCATATTTCAAGCAACTTTTAATGTCTGGAGCACGTAAACGCTAATGTTTGGGATATCTCTAACCCCTCATAATGAGTCACGGTTGTGACTTCTTAACTATGCTGTTACAAAGACGCCAGAGCAAGTACAGTCGTCGTCGCAGTACGTAGTACGTTAGTACAATGAGCGCAGCACAACACATTAGCGAGGTAATGTACAGCGCGCTGCAGTGCACAGCGCAATGTACAGCGGCCGGAACTTACAATATTTCGCGGGAAAAGTTCCCAAAGCGCGGCCGCGGGGCCACGCAGCCGGCGGGGACGGCTCCGGCTCCGGCCTCGCTGGTACGGCGGAGAGGAGAGATACTTTTGAAGATTATTTAACGGAACAAATACCTACTGTTCAATGAAAATTTGGAAATTATAAACAATTCTCGGATCTAACTAATACTATAACTGTGAAATTTTGGATGTTTGTTTGTTGCTCAATCAAGATGAAACGGATCAACAGCTTTGGATGAAATTTGGTATATAGGTAGAACGTCCTGTTGGTGTAGTGGTTAGAAACTCTGCTGCTATAGCAAAAGGTCGCGGGTTCGAAATCCGAAATATGGTTGTATGATGAATACAGACATGTGTTCCCGAGTTATGGATGTTTTTTATTTATATCTGTATTTATTTACAAAAAAAAATGTATTTGTGTAGTTTATCAACCATCTGGTAGCCATAATACAAGCCTAGTTGCTTAGTGTGGAACTAGATGGCGTTGTTTGTATGTGCAAAGATATTTATTTACTTAATATGCCCTGGATTAAGACATAGGATATTTTTTATTCCCATAGAGTGAGTAGTTCCCGCGGGAGAAACAAATTAAATATACCTATCCGCGATTAAGTTTTCCGCGCAGGCGAAGGTGCGGGCGAAAAGCTAGTTTTGAATAAAGTAAGAGAGTTTTAGAAAATCGGAATTTTTCAAATTTCCAAACGCATTTAAATCTCAAACAGAAGCAGATTGGTTAGTGATACGGTGGATTAAAATTGATCAAGTCGTTTAGCCATCTACACACAATCAAGAAATATTACCCAAGTACGGTAAGGTAGGGTTACCCAAGTTGGAAAATATTTTTACCCTCCTTATAAATAATAATAAAATAGAAAAATTGGAGAAAACCCAGACTCCTTGACACAATTTCCGCTCTGAGATATCGCTATCATGCGGAAGGGTACCAAGAATGCTGGCAGCATTACGTCATTAAATAGATGCGGGGTTAAATCCTTATATTGCGTTGATAATTATGATGAAGCCCTCGTGTTGCATGGCCCGGCCGTGGCCCGACCCGTGACCCGACGGCCGCCGCGACTCTCGCTACATAATTGACTAAATAGCAGCCATTTTGAGTCGTTGAGCACAAAACTTTCCGACTTTGTGCGACTCGTGAATATTTTTAAGGTCGACAAACTTCACTGGAGCATTACGTAAATCCGGACGTGTGGACTCGGCCTCACCGCGCCGAGCGCACACAGACGGGATGTTGCACCTGCGCTGCGGACTTACTCCATTATTCAGGGCTTTAAAAACATTTGTTTGTACTCGCGATACAAATAAGCTTCATAAAACTCCGTCACTCTAAACGGGACGTGCGACTACTTTAGTGCATTCTTTGAATACAAATGGAGCATTGAGAAAGAGGACTTTACTTGTTCTTCCGTCTCGTCACTGTGTAACTAAATGATCTAATTATTTTATTATTAACTGCGATCGTTCTGGAAGGAACGTGATGGTAGACGCCATAACAGTCAGTAGCTGGTGGAACAGTTTCCATTTTCCAAAAAAAGGCCTAAATGTCCAAGCCAATGGTAATTCTAAATATGAAATTATGGTCATCTACCACATCGAACCGACGATTTCGTAAAGATCGCAGGAAGACGCTGGATGCGGACGGGCATCGTTGTGGAGATCTTTGCGGGAGGCCTTTATCCAACAATGGACGTCTTTCGGCTGATATGGTGATCCACATCGTAGTCAGGTCAGCAGTCAGATACACAGGATATTTTAAGGTGGACCAGTGTTCGCGAAAACACTCGTCTTTCCTCTCCTCGGTTCAGTGGAACGGCAAACCGCTACGACGGGAGAAGAGGTTACGTGATGTGTCTGGCTCATGATAACATTATGCCCTCTACCATCGCCCAAGGCCATTCACCTTGCCTTGCTGAAACGCCGAGTCAGCCCAGCCATTTTGCATATCTGTGTTGGGTTGCCTTCTTCGGCAAATCAGACTTTGTCCGCTTTGCGGGAGGGATCCACGTAAAGGGAGGGAGCGAACATTTTAGGTATTGGGATAGAAAGAGCTAAATTAGGATATTACTGCTTTAAGGCCATGGACACAGACATAGAAGGACATAGACATAGGTCGACAGGCCGGGGTCGCGTACCCGTGTATCATACCATAATTGCCGTTATTAGGATGTACAATACCCCTGACAAAACATCAATAGGCTCTCCACATAAGTGGCCATGAGCCCAAATCCCCGTAATCACGACAGCAGGTGGGTTGACAATCTCAGATGTACTCGTTGTACCAATGACGGTGCTGCCCATCTCAGGTGGCTAACCACGGTATTTCACTACGGTTTTGCCGCTCAAGCGGAACGTTTTTGGTTTAGATTTAACGACCTGTTTGGTGTGGTGGTTAGAAACTGGCTGGTATACCAAAAGGTCGCAGGTTCGAATCCCGCTAAGGGCATATGTTTGTATGATGAATGTATTTTTTTATAAAAATGTATTTGTGTAGTGTATCAACCATTTGGAATCCATAATACAAGCCTAGTTGCTTAGTGTGGAACTAGATGGCGCTGTGTGTATGTGCAAAGATAAAAAAAAAATTTTGGATACCAAACGTAAAACGTTTAGGGCTTACATAGTATCACAGAATAATTAATAGTACTAAAGGTAATTAACAACTCGTGAGTATAAATAAATAAATAAATGCAAGGCTAATTTCCGTTCATTAGCGCGACACGAAATGTGCTTAAGGTAAGGTTTGGTTGTGATTATGGTTACGGTTGTTTACGGTTGGTTACGGTTATGGTTTAGTTTTGATATTTACCGCGATTGGCTCCCTTATCAACGTTTCCGCCACGATACGTCCCCCACTGGAGGAGACGGGTTACTCCTAATCTATCGGGAACAAAGCGGCCAATATATAACAATATTTCATCATCCACAGCCCAGCATTGCGCCACCATTGCGGTTCTGTTGATTCATAAATAAATATTTAGTGCGCAGGAGGTCATTTGTAAGAGAGAAATTTGAACAAAACGTCGTTTATTTCTAAGCTTGGCCCCGGAACTGCCGTAAGTGATGGCTACAGTTATCGATACAGTTACAGCGAGGTGAACTATAGCGCTATCTCGCTCGCACTCGCGACAATTCCAATCCTCCTTCCTCCGAGAGAAACCGAAAATATGGTCATGTTCGAACAAATTCATTTTATGTTTTCCCGAGTAAATATAGTTGAAATCGAAGTTACCGCCGGGCGGGGCACACCGCGGCGACTCGGGCGGGGGACCATTGCGGGTTCCCTTCGAGAGTTCACTCGACCGTCCCGTACTGAAGCGGTAATGTACAGGCTGCAGAGCCGAGCCAGCTCGTTCCGGGGACTCCATAAAGTCCCGAGGCAAACGGCGGCAACTCGTAATATATTTTTTCAGGCCGGTCATTTGTCTGACGCACGTGGGTTTTTGTAGACATTAAGCGTCTTAAAAAGGGTATTTACCTGAGGTCGGGGGGGCCGGGGCGCGGGAAGGGGGAAATGGATAACTTTCCGTGCTGAGTGAGGGCTTGTTAAAGTGTCGTGTATCCACTTGTTCCACCAACGTTCTTACTGTTGGAGCTCGGCCTCAGCTCGCTAGGAGAAGGTTTGGCCCATCAGCCACCACGTTGGCCCAGTGACAAATAGTGTGACATCAGCCCACTTATTGTTTAACTTTGACGAGCGATTGGTGTAGTGGATAATGACTCTGTCAGCGAAACCAACGATTGCGGGTTCGAATACCGCGAGGGGTACATGTTTGTGTGACGAATACGAACATTAATTCCCGAGTCTTGGGTGTTTATATAAATATTTATCCGTTATCTAGTATCCATAGCACAAGCTTTGCTTAGTTTGGCACTAGATAATTGGTGTAAGTGTCCGAAATATTTATTAAAAAAAAACTTTAATGAGAATGGACTTCAACACAAACCATCCATTTTGACCAATAGTAGAGCTTTGAATGTGATATTCAATGAATGGCAAAAGAGGTGACAACATGTGGTTTGTTGCCTCAGACCATAGAGTGAAGTGTTTTCAAGGCGACACCTCAAGTCATTATTAATCTGTGCCTTAATTCTTTGTCCTTCAATCAATAATGGAATTTAAACAGTTGACATTGTATAATTATTTACCAAACCAAACCACCATGCTACCATCTTTAATGCAGTAATTTAATTATTTATATTTATATAGAGGAAGGATCTCAGCAATTTCCTCCAATTCCTCAAATTGATGCTTCAAAATTTTTCACTGGTTGAAGGGAATTGTAAAGTGGCTCAACCTCGGCGCTCGAGACGGCCGCCATGTTTCCTGAACGAATAAGTGATATTTTATCCGGCGATAACTCAATGCCACTTATCTCATATTTTTCGTTTTGGTGGGGATTAGGTGTACGCGGGGCTTGTTGGGGAGGGGGGGGGGGGGTGTTGTGAACAAGTGTAATTGTGCGATAATAATTTCCCCATCAGCCCCCAAGCAGTAACACAACTGTGACAGCACATAGGACATTGCCTAGGCACAGTCTTCGACAATGGTACATTATATCGTGACAGATCCCACCTCCACACTCATCATCTCAGCCCGTCAACATCTCACTGCAGGGATACAGGCCTGCCCTCGTATGATGAGGGAGTATGGGCCATAGTCCACCACGCTGGCCCAATGCGGTTTAGGGACTTCAATGCCTTTTATAATTCGACGACCGATTGGTGTAGTGGATAGTCACCCTATCAGCGAAACCAACGGTTGCGGGTTCGAATCCCGCGAGGGGTAAATGTTTGTATGGTGAATACGAACATTTATTCCCGAGTCTTGGATGTTTATATAAATATTTATGTATGTTTATCCGTTATCTAGTATCCATAGCACAAGCTTTGCTTAGTTTGGGACTAGATGATTGGTGTAAGTGTCCGAAATATTTATTTATTTATTTATAATTTTTATATCTCAGGCATGCAGGTTTCCTCACGTTTAAGAACAGTCGGATAAATTCACATAAGTACTTAAATTAAATTTAAAAACTCATTGGTACATGGCTTGCCTGAGAATCGAACCGGGACCTCCCAAATTGAGAGACCACGTCTTAACCGCTGAGCCCCCGACTCCCCACATTCCTCCCACTGTAACTCCTGTAAGCCAGGATCAACAGTGGTACTCTGCACGGCGCCTACTGAAGGTAGACGGTGCCCTACGTGACTCTATTGCTACCTTGGACCCCAGACTAATTAAAGAAAGAAATAGCGTATGTTAGTAGGAAAATGAAGGCATTACGTCATATTCTTTAACACATTTTTACATACACTACTGGTGTTTCGGGTGAGGGTAGCCACACCTTCGGCCTTATCTTCACTTAACATCAGGTGTGATTGAGGCCAAGTAAAAAATGTAAAATCTGACTATTTTATGTATACCCTGTGTACCTACAATATAAAGCATTTTTGACTTTGACTTGACTTTAAAATATTTCTTTTGTTTGCTTAAATCATATGACAAGTATTTCGGGAGTTATCTTTTTTTTTATTTATTATTTTTACCTACTAATAATAAAGTTCATAGATGAAGTGATTTGTAATCCTCGCCGTTACGATCATACGGATACTAAATGTAGTTACTGCTTGTCCATTTAGTTACTGTGACCGCGGCCATGTGTCTCGAGTCGTGGCACAACTCACATTACAGAATTACAGAATCGTAATTTTTCAGCGGCGCATACCTACCCTATATATAACGCGCTGACGTGTGATTAATTCGCGCATAAACATCCCCCGCCCTCTCCCCCCCCCCGCACGGGGTGTACAGTCGGCCGCTCGATGATGTGTACGTAGGCTGCAAGATGTTCGAAACATTTATCTGATTTCAACTTGTCATTGCAAAAACTGAATTTGAAATTCAATAAAATTGTAAGTTTTAGACCAATTAACAAATATTAATTAGACCTTGGTGGGGTACGCCACTTGTGCGGATACTGTGGCACCGTCTAATGTACAAGGAACTGTAAAGGAATAAGCTCAATGTAACAAGCGCCGTAAATATGCGTCATACATTATAAACCGTGAATTTGCGGCGCTTGCAGTGAAGATATTGGGCCCTTGGTTTACTGACACAAAAAAATTGTAAAGGATTTATCTATTGAAATGATCTCGCCTCTGGAGATGAGAGCTGGTGCTCAGCAGCTGAGCTTATGCATTCAGCGGAGCAATAGCGCTAGCGTACTAGGTACTATGCCTCACGGAAGCGAGTTGGACGGCGTATTTTTACTATAAAATATATTTTCAATTGTGTATTATCATTTATAATACAAAATATATTTTATAGTGTATTAATATTGTATTAATGTTGTTATAAATAAATTTTAAATTAAACCTCTTTATTGTTCATCTTATTCTGTAATAGCTAAGTATCGCTGTGTTTTACATTATATAATGTTTATGTGTACAATAACACACATATATAGCTAATTATATATGTAATAGCTCGGTATAGTGTTATAGTAATAGTGAATAAGTCATAATCAATTCCAACCGCATTACACTTAGACGCTTCAATAATTTATCCCGTATCTAGTATAGTTGATTACCTTATAATATGGAAAATATAGCACCAATTATCATCATGAACAGCCTTGCACGTATCCACTGTTGGGGCACAGCCTCCTCTCACTGAGAGAGGGTGTGGGTCATAACGCACCACGTGGGCCCAGTGCGGTGGATATCTATCAGACTACTGACAGTCAGTACCGACTTAGCTTAACGACTGCCTTCAATTGAAGACAACCGGGATGAATATTCAACGTGCCCTCCGAAACACGAAAATTTATTTACTGTATTAAAATGCCACTAGTGATCACCCATGCAAGGAGTGACTGAGCCAGACGTTGCTTAACATCGCTAATAGAAAAATATAACGAATGCGACTGCGCCACGCATGTTTTACATTATAGCATCATAATAGTACGCGGGATTTGTCTAATTTGAAAATAGATTAACTGAAATTGGTATAGCGTCCTAAATATTTATAATTATAATGGATAAGCAGGCAGATACAGTAGCATATAGCAATCTATATGACATTCTGTTCAAACCATCTGGGTAAGGAAGCTTTTTTTTATTATTTGAGAGAGCGGCAAATGAGCATGCGGGTCACCTGATGGAAAGCAATCACAAAAGGGTCACAGATGCGTTGCCGGCCTTTGAGGAAGGTGTAGGCTCGTTTCTTGAAGGTTCCAATGTTGTACTCGTTCGGGAATACCGCTGCAGGAAGTCCGTTCCACAGGTTCCCTAATGCACAACAAATATATACACTACACATGGAGCTTATTTTAGTATTTTAACGTATGATTGAACTTGCAGTGTTTGCGGAGAGCGCGGACAACAACGAAATTCAATTAAGAGATCCCCCTCACTCCCTCTGCTGACTGTCCCTGTGGCACACACACGTACTCATATGCCACAAAAAAGGAATAAAAAATTGTTCGATCTATGCTCACTGCAATGCCCTCGAGGCCGTGTGGTCCAACCCGAAGATGGAAAAGTAATAGTAGGATTGTGCAATTCCACGCACACATCGAAATGCATAATTTCGTTGCGAACCGTCGCAACACCGGTTTCACTACGTGATTGAATCAGGAATGAAGAATTCCTTAGACAAACGAAAAATGCCACAGCATTATGCCTAGCTGGAACCTCTATCAGCTTGCATTATTATATAAGAAATAAGAAATAAGAAATATTTCGGACACTTACACCAATCATCTAGTCCCAAACTAAGCAAAGCTTGTGCTATGGATACTAGATAACGGATAAACATACATAAATATTTATATAAACATCCAAGACTCGGGAATAAATGTTCGTATTCATCACACAAACAGTTACCCCTCGCGGGATTCGAACCCGCAACCGTTGGTTTCGCTGATAGGGTCACTATCCACTACACCAATCGGTCGTCGTTTATGTTTTACAATTATGTTTTAGCATTATTATTTCAATGTCATTTTTCATGTACATGCCCATTGTAAGCTGAATAAATGTTTTCTTTCTTTTCTTAAGTGGTGGCTTGATGAACTGACGACCTGATGAAGGTCGGGGGAAGTCGATGCAGCTTCCAACCGTCGCTCTGGATATCGATATTTGTTGAATGTCAATTTAAATCTATTGGAAATAAAAACAGGGCTTAAGCATTTTCGGTCAGTCAGTATGTCCAAGCTACCACCGCTTCGGAAAGGGAAATCATCTGTGGGAAAAGAAGCGGCGCAAGAAACCCACAGGATCATTTTTCTTTTACAATTTTCTTTTACAACTAATACGATTTTATAATTTTTGGGAGCTGGGCGAAGTATACCAAGCGTTTTTGTCATTCAGGTAGTCATTAATTTTGTAATAACCTTTTTTCGTCAATGTTGTTTTGACATGGTTTTTAAATTGTTTTTCGTTTAGATTAATGATATTCTCAGGTATAAGGTTGTAAAGCATATACAGTGTCCCATAAATGATGTGTGTGGTTAATGTAGGAGTGATGTTGTATATTTTGTCCAAGCGAATGAGCTCGACATATCTTATCTCGCTCGACATATACTTTGATCTCGCCTGTCATGCTACTCGTGCTGATACTTAGTTGAGTCGCTATCCATGTCACATCTCACACAAGTGGTGCCAGTCCTATACTGGTATCAGTAAAGATAACGGATTCTTTCGCATGTGACGATTCTCTGTCGATAGACTTTGCCATGTCTATCTCTCTTTTTATGAGCTAGTGCAAAAGTGTCAAACTTATCGATATTGAAATCTTGAGTGAGTGAGAATCAGGATCAGTACTAGTAACATGATAGGCGCGATAAACGATTATGTCGAACGAGATTAATATTTGTCCTGCTCATTCATTTGGCGAAATATATAACTACACCACTCTTACTCGTACGTCGGGCGTTACAAACGAAGCTACGAGGGCTGACGGATTTTCGACTTTATAGCATTAATAATTCGTAGCAGCAATACTTCTCTAGTTTCATATTTAGCAGAGCGGCCATCGTAGTGCATTCGAGCAAATAAACGGAAGCTGACGGTTCACGTGTCGCTTCCATCGAGGAGCTTCTACATTAGTGGACGGCGCCTCTCTAGAGCCAACACAAACACAACAAAAAGTTTTGACGACGGAGACTAACCTTTTAATCGATCGGGACAGTTAATTCGGACAAATAAATTTTTAATAACCTCCGTTCAGTAACAACAAATATATCGCGAGTTCGATTTCCAGCGGATACTTGATTAGTATCGGTTTAGTTAGTGGTAGAGCTAACTTACTCCAGACAAGAGAATGTTTTCGAGTGTATGTATGTATGTAGATCTATGTTATCTCGGTGCAAGGTATCGTTCGATTCGCCTTGATCTCCGGATTGTCATATGATACATTTATGGTAAAAAAAAATTGCATGGCCCCCACAAAATATAAATATGCTGTCGGGTTTATTGGTTCTTATACTATAAAATCACTATTTTTAAGTCTGCCACTAATAATGTATGTGTTATCTTTCACGTCTCAACGGTAGTACAAATTTTGTTAAGATTTGGTTGATACACAGATTAGGATCTCGATTAACATATAAACTACTTTTTATCCCGGAATAGTGACAGGTACCTGTAGAATAGGTATTATAGTGGAATTACTTTTGAGTCATATAGTGACGCAATTCTACGTGGACGAAGTCGAGGGTAACAGCTAGTGTAAAATAAATTAAGGTTAATTAGTTCAGTCAATATTAGATGTGATTGATGACAAGCGTTAACCCTTTATGTATAAAAACAATCATTTTCATAAATGGCATAGGAATTTCATAACCAAACTTTGTCACTAATTGTGACAGTCGAATGACAACTGGTTTAAGGTAATTGCTACAAACCGAAAATTAATAACGAGTGTGAACCGTCTCGTACGAGTCCACTCGCTGGCCGGTCGAGTGGAAGGCGCCGATAGCGGCGCGGCGTCTCGGCGCTTTTGTTCTCTTTCGTGGAGACGTCTTTAAAGTCAGAACTCTCTCAGCCTTTACAGAAATTGCAGTGTAACGGAAAATCGACGTCAAAGTTTTTCCAATAACTAGAATAGTAGTATTGAAGAATATCATCGAGTTTAAGGTACATAAGTAAAGGTTATACGCTGCTAGTCTCGTATGGCATTGTTTAATTCCAGTAATGTTATTGCCAGTGTTAAGCTATTCATTATCTTAATATTATAGTTAAGGTTATTATCATACATACATACATGACTACACGTCAATGATCCCAAAGGTGATCAGAGATATCCCTAACTTTTGCGTTTGGGTGTCCCAAACGTTAAAAGTTTAATGCTGGAAACTACATTTACATTTCACCTTTCGAATTCATAAATGCACATGTGACAGAGGCTAGCCGATCGCTGTTAAAACTTGCAATTGCGATGATTTGTCCCTTAGTAGCCTTTTACTACCCACGGGAAGAATCGAGTTGGTTCCATTCAATTCTGATTGTATATTTATTATTTTAGTTAGTGAATATAAATTGAGGGGTTCTGGAGGCTTACTTATGAGGTTATGTATCCAAAAGCCAGCCAAACGTCAAACAGGCCGCCGATGACGCTCCCCATGAGGCACAGCCATACGCATGTGATATACGATCTAGCCAATATGCTAAATGATTCGACAATTCGATGCCAATTTAAGAATCCATTTTCGGAAACAAAACGCATTTTAAATTTGAATCTGTCTGATTTCGATTTGAATATCGACCATTTAGAGTAATGGAGCAGGATTGTCAACCGTCTCGCTATATGCGGGACATCGCGTTACAAGTCCCGTTGAGTGTGCGTGAGCTCTCCACTTGAAATCTAAAGCCGTTTGATCAAACATTATAGCTCAAAGACGTTTACTCGATCGATTGTCCATGAGACATATGGATCATGAGCTCTACAGTTTCCCAGATCGATGCATCAAAATTCCTAAAAACACCAAAATAGCGCTTAATGGACTTAACCGATTTTCATCAAACATGCTAAGAATCTGTCCCCTTGTTTAGTCTTTCATATAAAAAACCACACTCAAGTGAAAACACACACACACACACACACAAATTAGATCTTTTTACATTGTAACATAATTTATGGCCAGACTTGGTACTTCAAATATAGTGATGTAAGGACCAGTAAGCTAATGTGAAATTTCATGAGCGCTTTCGTAGGTTCCACCATTGATTGCTGAAATGGATAAGCGTGTGGTATTCAATGCAATTTTGTTGTAAGATGTGAAGTGTGTACCGCGTCACCTATTATATTGGACCGCGAGTGAAGTCAGGTAACTCTTATCACGGGGCACTAAGGGTTTTAGTCGAACTCAAGTGTGACGTGCGAGCTGCAGACTACCGTCCGAACGGCGTCCGCAAGTCCGCGCGCCCGGACGAGTGTGTCGTGTAATCTGCTGCAATCAATCGTCACCGCTCGTCCGTCGTTCAATATCGTATCACAAATACTCGTCCCCCCCACTCCGTCCCCCATCCCCGCGGACACCTCACTCAAAACTAACATTAAGGAATGGCGTCGTAAAACTTTTGTTTGCAGTTTTGTCGTCCGATTGAAATAAATTCCTTTCGGGGAAATTGAAGTGGTCTCCGTCGAGCAACCGCTGTGGCTTGTTGTTGATAAAATTTAAGTGTATTCCGGTATGTAGGTAGTAGCTGGTGTTCGTCAGGAGCGCTATATTGCGTGTGGGTGCGCCGCCAAGTCTCGGCTAATACGACGGCTGCAATATTCGCGGACGCGCAACATTCCCGCTACAATATAAAACTTTGTATCCTGCGGTATTACGGCGAGACTTCATATCTCAAAACAGATTTTGCCGAATGAGAAAATCCTCTGCGAGATTTGAATACAGTGTAGACGACGAGATCCGATTGTTTCCCAGACAGACGCTCTTCCTCCTCTTATATCTCATTAAAATATAAACTTATAGTTTTCGCCAGAGAAATCCATTCCATGAAAATTATGGAAGAGAGAATTAGTCATTTGGAGGTCAAATCAAAACAAATCAAATCAAAAATGTTTTTATTTCGTAAGTTATAAGAATAACATTTGAAATCGTCATGACATACAGTTGTCGCTCATTCACTAGGCAGTCTCCCCAGAGAACAACGAGCAAGAAACTCCAGGGTTGCTCTTTTTAAATAAGTCAATACAAATACAATTTAAGATACCTAATTGTAAAATTTATGATTCGACAAAGAAAAATAAGAATAAAATATACTGGATAATGGCGAGCGGTTCATGTCCACGCATTCTTATCATCCAGATAGTCAGAAATTTTATAATAGCCTTTGGCACATAGTTTCCGTTTAATGGTTGTTTTAAATTTATTTAAAGGCAAATTTTGAATGTCTACCGGAACCTTATTGTAAAAGCGTATACATTGTCCCTTGAATGACTTAGTGACTTTGTGTAAGCGACTGCTATGGACAGCAAGTTTATTTTGATATCTTGTATTAACATTGTGTATTTCACAATTTTTCCTAAACAAATACAGATTCTTTCTTACGTACATTAAGTTTTCGTAAATATATTGCGATGCCAAAGTTAATATATTGATTTCTTGAAATTTATTCCTCAGAGATACTCGGGAGCCTAACTTGTAGATCGCACGAACCGCTCGCTTCTGCAGAACAAAAATACAATTTATGTCCGCGGCATTTCCCCATAACAGAATGCCATAAGCCATTATGCTATGGAAATAGCTGAAGTATACCAGCCTCGCGGTGTCCACGTCGGTTAAATAGCGGATTTTTTTAATAGCGAACACTGCAGAACTGAGACGTTTCGACAACCTTTCGATATGTGGACCCCATTGTAGTCCTTTATCTAACACAATGCCTAGAAATAGAGTAGTATCCACAAGCTCCAACTCCTCGTTTTTTATTAAAATAGTACTAGCTACCTGTTTGACATTAGGTAGTGAAAATTTTATGCATTTGGTTTTTTTTTCATTAAGAAGTAGATTATTTGACGTAAACCATTCAACCACCTTAGAGATAGCACTATTCACGTCGTCAAGAGTTTTCTGTCGTCTCCTAACTTTGAAGAGCAAGGAGGTGGCATCAGCAAATATTGTTATCTCATGGTTTCCGTTTATACAATTAGGTAGATCATTAATATATACAAGAAATAAGAATGGCCCGAGAATTGAGCCCTGTGGAACACCTATGCAAACTGGAGACCCTGACGACCTCTTACCATTGACATCAACCCTTTGAACTCGATTACACAAGTACGATTCCAAAAGGTTGAGGGCACGGCCCATAATGCTATAATAGCGTAATTTCCTGACCAGACCATCATGATGAACGCAGTCAAAAGCCTTGGATAGATCACAGAAAATACCTATCGCATCCTGCGAATCTTCCCATGCTTCAAATATATATTCAATAAGCGCAACACCGGCATCGGTATCGGTACCGGTATCGGCGAGGTTCCACTGAAAGCCAGCGTTGTAGTGAATTATTACAACTCATGCTGAGTTGGAGACCTTTTTGACTCCATCTTGAGACCATTTGATGACAAACACAATGTTTACTTTTTGTATGTGTCTCGACTGTGTAATACTTGTTTATGTCATGAGATGGGTTTAAATACGTTTTTCTTTCTTTCTATTTCGTGAAATTAATACGATAGCTTGTTATATTATATTTTAAATAAAATATCTCCATGGCCCGTGTCACAACCGGTCAAAGTCAAAGATTTGTTACAAATTTTATTCCTGATTATTTCCATAGAGGTGAATCAAACTTGGACCGAGTTTAACGATTTCGTACAACAGGATATTTACGAATTATCGGATCTGTGGTGGTACATAGTATTTAGAGTTGGATAACAGGTGAATTATTGCGCCTTTTATTAAAAAATACTATAAGTAATTTTCCCACAAATCGTCTATTCTCAAAAGTTATAAAACCTTTGTCATTTCAAAATTTTTTACTTTTACTTAAAATTATTTATTTACCTACATATATTGATATATTTCATTGGCTCAAGATAATGTTTTTTTTATCCACAACGGGTTAGCACTTGACCTCAATCACACCTGATGTTAAGTGAAGATGAGGCCGCAGGTGGTAGCGTACTGACCCGGAAACCCCATCTTATTTGGGGGACTGGCTATCTTATCTCTGACAACCGAAACACAACAATACTATAACAATAGATATATGGTGGTAGTTAGCCAGGCGGACATTTAAAATGCCCTACCACCAACCAAACCGAGTACTAAATATGTACCCCGCTGGAGATCGAACCCGCAACCTCCGAAACGTAAACCCAATGTTGTTTACATTGAGTCACGGAGGCGGTTATGTAAACAAAAATGAACTCAATAGAAAAGCAATAAACATGACTATGCATTGAAAATTTAGATCCTGTCCTTATTGATACAGTACACTGTAAAACCATCTGTAAAACATAAGGTGATTTGTAATATGATTTGAATTTGAGTGACTACGCTTAAATCATTTTGTGAATTCTATTATAATAATGGAATGGCTGTTGTTTGTTTGTCGCTTGCGACCCACACCGCTCCCGCTTCGACAAGAATCGCCTGTGGGAGAAACGAGCAGTACTACAACCACATACAGGAGAAACGAGCAGTCAGAATCAGCTGTGTGGGAAACGAGCAGTACTACAACCACATACAGGAGAAACGAGCAGTCAGAATCAGCTGTGTGGGAAACGAGCAGTACTACAACCACATACAGGAGAAACGAGCAGTCAGAATCAGCTGTGTGGGAAACGAGCAGTACTACAACCACATACAGGAGAAACGAGCAGTCAGAATCAGCTGTGTGGGAAATTAGCAAAACTAGACTCGGCTATGATTATAATAACAGAATCGCTTGTTGTAGAAAAGAGAATTATTTATTTGTTCTGTTATTCCTGATAAAAAGAATATAGAATGGGCTTAATACGTTTTCTTTTCCGTCACATCCATATGTCGTAACGGCGACTGGCAATGAAGACTTATAAAGGCAGTTGCTGGAATAACCTTTGTACTGCTTCTAAGTTGCAGAGGCTTATACGGCGTCCTACAGAAGGTTCGCTCCGAGGTCTCACAGTACTTAATGAGCGCAGATAGCGCAGCGAGGCGCGACTGGACCAACATAGTAGTCACAAACAAAACAAACTCAATCACCAAAGAAAACAACAATTGCTCTGCAAAGTGTTATTCTTGCTCTATCGAAATAATATCAAAATTACTTATTCAAATATCAATACAAGATAAAGACGTAACAATTCAGACGGGAATGTACCGAGGAATCTGTTTTAGTCGTAACGATATGCCAATAAAGTTCTATTTCTATTACGCCCGCAGGGAATATGAGTCGTTTGCCGAATCGGGCAGAGTTTATTCTGTATAATTCGAGGGTAGGTACTGTATATGTGGCGGCGGCGGCGGGTACAATGGCTGTGGCTGTAACTTATACATTTTATGAAAGTTTCAACTGTTCGTCGGTTTGATTTGATGGGGAATTATTCTGTTCGAAGGGGGAGGGGGGAGGACAAGCGATATGCGAACTGAATTATAGACTATCATAGTGATTGGTAGTGTTGGTAGGGTAAGACTACAGCGAACGTACCACGAACAAATCGGGTGGTGTTAAAGAAAGGCCAAAGTGCCCTATACTGACGAGCATGTAAGAACAAATTTATGAGAGTGAATGAAGCAAAAGAAGTGACGTAATCGTATGTTGATAGTAATCAGGGGTGGAGTCACAAATAAAAAGGAATTACAAGAAATACATTTCACCCTGTATCTTATTACATTATACAGGGTGAAAGTTAATTCGTATAATTCCTGTTTACTGGTATTTATGAACAAATTCAAAATCAAAATCAAAAATATTTTATTCAATGTAGGATACAAAAACATCACTTATTGAAAGTCAACATGTTATTTTTTTTTAAACTACATCGCTTCACAAGGTGTTATGGTTAGGGAGAAGAAGCGACAAGAAACTCGGCAACAACACATCTTTTCAATTAGTTTCCATCTTTACAATAATATTACATTTTATATTACATATTATAAAACAATAGCAATTAACATAACGACCAGCTAACACCAGACCTCCTTATCGCCTAAATAATCATCTATCCTGTAATAACCCTTCTTACACAGAGTTTCTTTAATGTGGCGTTTAAATTTCTGCTCTGTTAAACTCAATACATGTTCTGGTATTTTATTGTAAAAGCGTATGCTGTGTCCCACAAAGGAGGTGCTAACTTTGCTAAGTCTAAATTGTGGAATTTCAACTTTATTTTTGTTTCTAGTATTCAAATTATGATTATCAGAATGTTTGCGAAATAGGCATATATTTTTGCGTACATACATTATACTGTCATATATATATATTTCCATTAGGATAGCCGAATTCAGCCGAAAATTGTCAGACTTTGCCTTACTGATGTAGGTCCTGACAAAGACTGGGGACACACACAACACAATCAAACACAAAAAGAAGTCGCAGGTGGCCCCACTCCGAATCGCGCTCAGTAAATTTTCTAAGCTTGTAAATAACTCAAATCATAAGATACAAAAACAAGTCCATAAAGATAATAAATATCTCTGTTTTGTTGTCGACATAACAACATCTTTAGTTCATTTCACGATTTGAGATAAAGTCGTATTTTGGTTAAACCTTTGTAAGTCAATGATGTGAAATTGCTGACCTCACAACGAGAGTATTGTGCGGGAAACGTCTGTGAAAATATGCACGGAGTTAGTCGCGAGCTCTCGGCCTACGGGGCTGGTGTGCACTGCTACGACACGTGACGATATTCCGTACTGTATTTGACGTTCGATTGAAGTGGTTGGTAGTACCTTCGAAATCAACGCTTGCGGGTTCCAATTTCGCTAGGGGTACACTTTGAGTGTTGAAAATGAATATTTATTCTGTAACTGCATTTTCTTTTCTGTTGTGCAATAAAGTGTATTGTATTGTATTTATTCCCGAGCCATGGGATGTTTATAAAAACTTGTATAAATATTTATCCATTATCTAGATAACGATATACTAGGTGGGTGGAAGAGATCCCTATTTACACAGGCCTTTCATAGTTTAGAACTAGACAATTGGCATAAGAGTCCTAAATATTTATTTATTTTTACCCTGGAGAGAGCGCAGAGAGCGATTATAAGTGTCTCTAGTTTTCGTCCATTCTTCGACCCCGCGCTAGACCGTACAGATATTCTTTATAAATTCTTATAAAATATTAAGAGTCCCATAATTATTTATAATGAACATCGCACTAAAAAAGCACACAATTCTTCCATACAGCACTAACATTACTAACAAAAGACGACATAGTTTTCCCTAACGACACAGGAACAAAACATGCATTTTCAACCGACTTCAATCAAACATCAAAAATGAGGAGCTTGTATGTTCGGCTGTGCGGCAAAGAACGTGTACGGCAAAGAAAAGTTCAGTAGGGTTGCTAGAAGATATCTCTTTAGAGATATCTTCTGATTGTAAACTGTTTGTTTTCTCGTGTAATAATATCTAAAGAAATTAACAACATCATACATCTAAACATCTACCGCATCGTCGCAGTGCACAAGCGCTTGCCAAACCTTTACTGTGACATACAAATCCACAGAACTGTGGAACTTCTGAACAACTCACAACGAAACTGGAACTGACGTAATTATTGCAGTTTCTCGCAAACACTCAGAAGACGAGTAACTCGTGTGAGGGTGAGCAGAGCACCTCCTCAAGAATCATGTAACTGAAACAGGCTCCCAGCTTTGAGAATATCTCTTTTGTAAATGCTAGCCCTAAAATACTGATATACTTGTTTATACATTTCGAACGCCTCCGTGGCTCAATGTAAACAACATGGCGTTTATAAATCGGAGGTCGCGGGTTCGATATCCAGCGGAATACCTCAATTATACCCGATGTTAAGTGAACATGAGGCCGAAGGTGGAAACGTACTGACCCGGAAACCCCATCCTATTTGGGAGACCGGCTATCTTATCTCTGACATCCGGAACACAACAATGCTGTTTTGCGGCAGACTTAGATAAGATGGTGGTAGCTAGCTAGGCGGGCATTTAAAAATCACGAATAATTTTTTCCTTGAAATGTTTTTTTAACGTGACTTTACCTTGAACTGGAGACATTTGAATGGATAGGGCGACGTGTCACATCACATATTCCGAGAGCTAGCGTTCCGGATCAACGATACAGAAACTTACTGCAATGTAATCAAATAAAGAGCGCGCGCCGCCGCCAGGGCCCCACACGCCGGGGGTCGCTACCGCCTACCTACCCGCTATATTAATATATAAATATTTGGTGATATTCGCTCTCAAGCAGGAAGACTTTAAGCGATTGTCACATAACTCGCCTCCGCAAAGTCACTAATTTATTCATTCAAAGGGATAAATGTTTTTGTGGCAAAGGGATTTGGCGTCAGCGTTTGCTGCCAATTGTTGTATGGCACTTGACAGCGCTGGTTTCAGCGCAACCCCACTTTCACTTAGGTTTTAAAAAGAAAAACAACAATGCACCTTCCTTACAACAATAAAGCGTATTTGATTGATTGTTAGCCAGGCGCGTCCCCACATACACTTATAATGGGGTGGAAAAAAAATGATAATTACGTGCCAGTGTGAAGAAAAAAGTGCACTCATATATAAATACAATTTGCTTAGCTCTACGACGGAGGTCTTGAGAGCGGCTAAGACGAGTAAAAAAATGCATAATGTGAATTAGCCACAAAGCAAACTGTTTTATAAGTCTAATTATCGGCAATATCCAGTATGTTCTATTCTTATTTTTCTTTGTCGAATCATAAATTTAACAATTATTCCAAATTGTATTTGTATTGACTTATTTAAAAAGAGCAACCCCTGAGTTTCTTGCTCGTTCTTCTCTGGGGAGACTGCCTAGTGAATGAGCGATAACTGTATGTCATGACGATTTCAAATGTTATTCTTATAACTTACGAAATAAAACATTTTTGATTTTGATTTTTTAAATTAGATATGTAACTTGCCGTTTGTCATTACTTCCCAGAATTCGTTCCTTATTAGCGACACTATCGAATGGTATGATAATACAGTACCTATGTGTTTTTTTTTTCAAAATGAACGGTTTCAATTCCTGGATAGTAATATTAATTTTTCAAAAATCCAATGATGCAGTTTTACATTTCTAGAGGCTCCTTTGAGTACTTTTTGTTATTCCTCATATTTTAGGATTTGGCCACCCAGGCCTATTTAAAAAATTCACCCTGTATACTACATAACTAATTCTAATAATATAAAACTTCATACAATGTATATTTAAGGGCTCCTAAAATAATTCTGTTAATTTATTTAACCCAAATGGGGTGGTCAGAGATATCCCACACATTAGTTTGGGTGTTTCAAACATTAAAAGTACAATACTTACAAAAACAACATATATTTCGAAATATACATAAATGCACACGTGACATATACACTAGTCTTGTAGTGAATAGTGACCCTATTCACTACAAGACTTGTGTAAGTATCCGCACTATTTATTTTTTGATCATTACAAGAAGCAATGCAGGTGCATTGTCGTGGAATTGAGGTGATGTTTTTACTTAAGTGGTTGCGGTGAGCGGATGTTTACGGTATGATAAACTTGCTCCCAACACTGCAACTAACATCCGCAACTATTGCCCAACTTCGTCCATCGCTCCGCCCCCCCCCCCCCCCCCCCCCGCTACCTCACGCCCCGCACATCGCTTCACTTCACAAACCAAAACAACGTACAATAATTCCGTCTGAACCTCACGTTATTCGTGGACCAAACGTCACATTCCCCAAAAACATTTTCACGTAAAAATACAAAAGTGATTTCGTCATCTCGATAACACAGAAGTTTTTCCGGAAACAATATTAATAATTTATGTATGCGGGGGTTACGTGGTGCCATGGGCGTGCGGGGGGCGGGCTGTAGTGTCACGAGGTGACGGCGACGTTGGTATCCAGTAACATGACGTGGAACGACGAATTCCTCTCTGTAACTCTGTTCTAAATTTGAATTAAGATTCCTCTCGAGTCAATATCTTATGCTTTTCTACAGAAGAAAATAAACACTAAACAAATTTACATCTATACATAAAGGCAGACTTACCTTACAGAGGGATTTCTTCCAATCACCCATAGAACATAGTTAAAGAACAGTAACTTTATGCGGCGCCTAAGTTAACATTCATCATCTCAGTCCGTAGACATCCCACTGTAGGGATATAGGCCTTACATCGGATAATGAGGGAGTATGGGCCATAGTGGACCACGCTGCGCTGGATGGTTGGGGACTTCACATGCCTTAGAATTTTTATTTGTCAGGCATGCATGTTTCCTCACGATGTTTTCCTTCGTGCGTTTAAGAGCAGTTGGAAGTAATTAAATTAAAAAACTCATTGGTACATGACCTGCCTGGGAATCGAACCCGGACCTCTCAAATTGGGAGACCGCGTCTAACCGCTGAGTCACCGACGCTCATTAACATTAAATAAAATTAACCTCCAATAAAGGTGCTTTTTCATTTTTTTTTTAAATTAAATAACAATAATTTTAGGTTAGGGAAGTTTATGTATTTCATAAAAAATTGTAGCAGTAATATGGTTACAATTACAAAGGAAACATGTGGTTAACTTTAAATTATCTTTTCTTCAATTTTGGAAATTTAAATAAAATTTTCGGAAAACCACATCAATTGTCTCGTCTGATAGATTAATACGTCTTTTTCAATTAAAAATATGCCATAATTAACTTAAAAACTAGTTACAATAATAATAAGATTCCGGGTATTTTACGAAAGATAAGCCTTAAGATATCGTAAGCAAGGTAGCCGTAAGGTAAAGCGAAGCAACTCCTTAGGGGGAGTTTGCGCGGGAGCGATGTACTGCGCGCCACCGTCCCGACTGTAAGTAGTAAGCTCTAGTAAGGAGCCCCGGTAAGAGGCAGCCTCCGTCTCCTGACCATCAGTAGTGGTAGCATTCGGGTTGCTCCACCACTCGGAGCTGTCAGCGGGCACAGTGGAAGGAGCCCCCTTGTCAGATTATTCGTCATGGGCAATAAGATCCCTTAAGTGGAAGTTCCTCGACGTATCCAAAGGGGCCAGTAGCCATCGAGCACACGACCAGGTTATCTGACGTCGCATCCCAACATTGATCTCCTGATTTGCAGATTTTAACTGCGACGGGCTCACGTGCATTTCTGTATTCGAAAGGTCAATCGTGTATGTTGTTTTAAGGATACCCAAAGGTGGAATATCTCTGACCACCCCGTTTGGGATAAAGGTCGTGACGTTCTATACATGTAACAGGTAAAAGTATTTGACATATTTTCTTTGTTATTTCACAGACATTATTACGTAAAGTAAATCATGTAGGATTGATTGAACTCGTGTTAGAGCTGAGTAGTTCCTGTGCCCTACTATCTTGTTATACGCTGTGTCTGGATTAGAGATAGATTAAATTAGTAAATGGATCACGATGTATCGGCGAACGTTGGAGCGCGGGGGGAATATCAAACTTCAAGTCAGAGCCGACCGCAGCTCGTCACACACTAACACTACAAGGAACTTCTTGAAATATTGGCTCATTGTCTACTATTTGTCTTTAAAACGATGAAAGTAAATATTTGAGAGGAAATTGATACTAAGTTCTTGTCATCCAACTCCAGTCGGAGGTAAACAAACTACTGCACTCAGAGCGATCGTTTTTCACCATCCCTTCGGTCCAATATCTACATATTGGAACTAGTTGGAACTGCTGAATCCAGACCAATTTTAAAAAGCAAACTTATGAGACACCTCGATTAACCACCCCTCATAACTGGTATAATTAACATATTACATTATTAATTTTAAATTTTTCATTGAATTTCATTACTTTTTAAACTTTATATATTTAAACTTAATCTTGAATTTTATACTGTAACTATCTATGAATGCTGTGTATACTTATAATAGGCTGATACACTTATAATGTGGCCAATATGTGAACTACCAAAATAATGTTTTAGTGTATAAGCTGTTAGTGTACCTAAATAAATAAATAAATAGTTTTTATGTGTAAACTAGCTTTCCGCCTGCGGCTTCTTTTATCCCGCGGGAACTACTCACTTTATCGGAAAAAACCTATGTCTTAATCCAGGGTATGTTCTTCCTAAATCTAGTCCAGGGTATTTCATCCACATCCGTTCATCCGTTTCGCCGTTATTGAGTAACAAATGAACATGTAAACTTTCGCAATTATAATAGTTAGATCACGTTAATCTAATATTATAAATGTGAGAGTTTGGATGATTGTTTGTTTATTGCTCAATCACGGCGAAACGAATGAGCGGATTTACATGAAATTTGGTATACAGATACAGCATAGTTCAAGGGCAACATAATATACTTTTTATCCCGATAAAGTGAGTAGTTCCCGCAACATATGTGCAATAAGGTAATAACATTACGCGGAATACCGCGCGATTAAAAGTTAGAATAAAAACAATAAGTAATATCCGTAACCCGGCATCACTCTCCGGACGCTCTTCTACATTGCACACTAATGCACATACAAACAATTATCCCCGTCACAATATCACTGAAAGTTTCCGGCTCAAAGTGATGCCACGAAATTGAATCACATCCTCCCCTTTGTACAAGTTACCCACGCGTCTTGGAGCCAAACTCGGTTGGCTCACTGGAGCCTGTCGGGCTCTATCTGGTTAGTTTGACGAGTTCGACGTTCCTCCGATGTGCTGACTGATGGTATCAGCTAAGGAAGCTAAAATTGCTCAACCGCCTCCGTGGCTCAATGTAAACAACATTGGTTTTACTAATCGGAGGTCGCGGGTTCGATCCCCAGCGGGGTACTTGTTTAAGTACTCGGTTTGGTTGGTGAATGTCCGCTTGGTTAGCCACCACCTTATCTAAATTTTCCGCCAAACAGCTATGTTAAATAAATAAATAATAAATAAATATCCTTAGCCATACATACAGCGCCATCTAGTTCCACAGTAAGCAACTATAGGCTTGTGTTGTGGATACCAGATGGTTGATATACTACATAAATACATTTTTTTTTGTAAATAAATACTTATTATAAATGAAAACATCCATAACTCGGGTACACATGTCCGTATTCATCACACAAACATATGCCCCTAGCGGGATTCGAACCCGCAATCTTTTGGTATAGTGATCAGAGATGATAACCACTACAAAAACCAGGTCGTCGTATGTTAATAGCATTGTTGTGATGCGGTTGTCAGAGATAAGATTTTTTTTTTTTTTTTTTTTTTTTTATGATGACTGGATTCGCGTTTGACCACAATGCTAGCCAGTTCCCCAAATGTGTTGGGGTTTCCGGGTCAATACGCTTCCACTTTCGACCTCATTTTCACTTAACATCAGGTGTGATTGAGGTCAAGTGATGACCGACCGAAAAGGTCCGTAGCTCTCAAATATTTACTGCAATCATGCCCCCTACTCGCTATTCCTGTCCGTAAACTACACAGCCACGGTTCCTTCATTGGTGTACCTACTGGTGTCTCTAAATTGGTGCCGCCTTTGTTCATACGAACTATTTTAGACTGAGCTAGCTCTAACTGCCAAGCAATTATTTACCTTCTAAACCTGTACTCATTCTCTCGACTCCAACTGTGCGTAGTGGCATCCTGTTGGTAAATTGGATCCGTTCAAATAAAGTCCTGATTTAATGAAGCTTTGCTGGATCGTTAGAATTCCGTCCTGCTCTATCACGTGCATGCTTGAATAAGTCTATTACGCTTATACCTTTTCGCGCACACAAAAATGTAGGTATTTCTTAATTAATCCCAAAGTAAATTACATTTTCAAAATGTTAAACGCAAAGGCACCAAATCGTTATTTGGCTTAATATCTTATACAAATCATTTTGTATATTTTAAGGTTGGAGTAATTTTTTTTATGCACAATGGTTTAGCAGTTGACCTCAAATCACACCTGACGATAAGTGAAGATGAGGCCGAAGGTGGTGGCGTACTGACCCGGAAACCCCATCTTATTTGGGGGACTGGCTATATTATCTTTGACAACCGGAACAGAACACAGCAATGCTATTAACATTGTTGCTTGGCGGCAGATTTAGATAAGATGGTGGTAGCTAGCGGACATTTAAAATGCCCTACCACCAACCAAACCGAGTACTTAAACACGTACCCCGCTGGGGATCGAACCCGCGACCTCCGATTCGTAAACTCAATGTTGTTTACATTGAGCCACGGAGACGGTTTTGATGATAACAATACTACGACCTGTTTGGAGTAGTGGTTAGAAACTCTGCTATATCAAAAGGTCGCGGGTTCGAATTCCGCTAGGGGCATATGTTTATATGATGAATACGGACATGTGCACCCGAGTAATGGATGTTTTTCATTTACACATTTTTTTATTCCAAAATAAATGTATTTGTGTAGTTTATATATACCATTTGGTATCCATAATACAAGCCTGGTTGCTTAGTGTGGAACTAGATGGCGCTGTGTGTATGTGCAAAGATATTTATTTGTATTTTATTTATTTAATAGAACACAATTAGACGGCCTCATCACTAAAAGCTTCTATCCTCTTCCAGACAACCCATGGCTATGGGAAATTTGTACAGAATGCTCAGCGTATTGTTGATAAGATAAGGCTGGTATTAAGTCAAGTGAGCCTTAAGTGAAGTCTAGTTTCTATTTTGATATGTAAAGTATTATTCTGAACACTAACACGTGTGTCCTTGCCCCCCTCCCCCCCCCCCTCCCCCGATAGATATCGCGCCGTCTTGTTTTCCCCACATTTCCCAAGTGTCATATTTTTTCGCGTCGCGTGTCGCCCCCCCCCCCCCCCCCACTCCTCGCTCCCCTGCGGAAAAAGATGTGTTTTGAACGACTCGTTTTAGCGGTTTTTGATCTCTCTCTGATTCCATCGAGTTATGCTCACGTTATGGGCTTTATGGGATTATTTTTTTTCTATTTACCTCAAGATAAAAACATGTTATGACATCTCGCCTCTTCACGTTACTGCGGAAGTACAAGGTTTAGACGTCGTGTCTGATTGCCTCCACAAAAATGATTTACTACTTACGCCAGTACAAAAAAAAATACAGGCTACTATAAAATTTCTGACTATCTGGATGATAAGCAAGCATGGACATAGACCGCTCGGCGATATTCAGTCTAATTATATACAATGCAATATAATTGTAACCCCGACTTATTTAAAAGAGCAACCCTTAAGTTTCTTGCTCGTTCTTCTCTGGGGAATCAGCTTTGTGAATGAGCAATAATGTCAAAAACTTTAATAATAAGATTAATAATGTGACGTTATCAAATGATAATTTTTATCCTACGAAATAAATATTTTTTTGATTTTGATTTCAAATTACATTCGTACGTCAAGTTAAATCAGAGGTTGAGACCAACCTTTTAAGTATTTAAGATACTTGTACCAGGAGGCCTCGCTCTTCCTTTGCTCGAACATACTCTAATATTGACTGTATACAAGATAAAAAGTGAACTGAAAATTTTGAAAATATAATATTTGTATTAGATATAGTCTTGCCTTTATTGTTCATTGCCAGTGATCGGTTACTTGCAATAAAAGAATTTATATTACTCTTTACTTTACAATTTACTTATACTGTACAATTCATACATTGCTATTTATTAGAAATCGGATGCTGTATGCTCCACGAGGCGCGAGATTTATCGTTGAGTATTCTCGTCCGTCGCTTCCATTACCACAAACCTAACAACATTTGTTTACACGACGCGCGCGGTGCCGACGGACGCACATTGCCAGACCAGACACTATTTGTTTTGCTAACATATAAACTTGAGACGCTATTCCTCAAAGTTTTTTTTATGATTGAATGGATTCGCGTTTGACCACAATCTCACCTTACGGATAGTGCGATATGGTTGAAGATCAAGCACGCGATCTCAGTAAATGCCTATTCACTCAGCTCTTGAAGTTGAATTATGTTTTAAGAAAAAATATTTCTTCAATCCCTAAAACTAGTGATAAGCATAACTTAAATTTGAGATATAAGCCACCCCTATGTTCAGACTGAGCAAAGTTAATACATGATTTATGGGACACTGTATACGCTTTTACAACCTTATACCTGAGAATGTCATTAATCTAAATGAAAAACAATTTAAAAACCATTTCAAAATTAGTGACTACCTGAATCACAAAAACGCTTGGTATACTTCGCCTAGCTCCCAAACATTATGAAATTGTATTAGTTGTATACTTTTATATATATAAAAAAAGAAAAGAAAAGAAAAATGATCCTGTGGGTTTCTTGCGCCGCTTCTTTTCCCACAGATGATTTCCCTTTCCGAAGCGGTGGTAGCTTGGACATACTGACTGACAGATAAATGCTTAAGCCCTATTTTTATTTCCAATAGATTTAAATTGTCATTCAACAAATGATATCATGTATCTTGCGTTGAAATAAATGCTTGAAGTTTGAAGATTTTCTGTCGTCACGGTCTGTTTATCGAATTGGCAGTCGTTGTTCGTGTTAGGCTTTAAGTCACATGTTGGCACTCGACAGCTGTTCCGCTGCGTGCGTCCCGCTAACACCGTGGCGCTCTGGAAGCGGTTATTGTCTGCGAGCCGGCGACGCGACGCGGTGACGTCATCCCCGAGAAATCGCCCACTTAGGTTAGGTAGGTCGCCCACGTTAGGTACTTTTCTACGCCATCTAATTGTTACTCGTGTCAAAGGAGTATCAAAGCGTGCACTCGCTTTGTGAAGCCTTAAAAGGATCTTTTGATAAAAGAAATGTTGAAGAGAGAATTAAGGCAATTTAGGTAACGTCTTGTGTACAATACTGAAGAGGTACGAGGGCAACGGTTCTGTATTTATTCGTATTGAGTAAAACACAAAGGATGCTCTATATGTGAAATGTAATACTGAAGATTTACATTATGATCGTCATATCAGCTACAGGACTTCCACGACTAAACACAGATCTCACCCAGGGCAGTGGTATGCTTTGACTACTAAGTACTTAGATCGTAACTTGCTATAATGTTACTTTAAACGGTTTAAAAGGTTTTTTGAAGCACACGTGCGGCAGCTCCAACACCATCCTGAGCACACTGGCGGACAGGTGGGATCCCGTGATGCTGCGGCACTGGATACGCTTGCACACATACAAATAGTGCTGATTGTGCCGGAGCAGTCGTATGGTCCCTTCTGTTCACAGTTTTTATAGAATTTAAGTTACTAACTAAATATGAGTCTAATCGTGAATTAAATGATTTTTATTTATTTAAATAATATTGCGATAAGAGATTGACCTGCCATTTACTGCAATTTAAGAATATTTTAAAGTGTTAATTGTTTTTTCATAAATACACCTTTTTTACCTGACGACCTGTTTGTCGAATATTAAATTATATCTCTGTGGTAGTTATCAGGCTGTGTCCAACACATAGAAATATAACTCGGGTATTACGTGTCTGTGTTCATCAAACAAAGGTATGCCATCGGCCTCATCTCAAACACGGAAATAACTTATTTTGATATTTTTTATTAACGTTGGAGAACTATTTTTACAAGCTATTATTTAGCTGGCAATATTGGTACGTAAGGTAAACCATTTTTCAACCATTTGCTGGTATCTGATTGAGCTGAAAGGCATACTTATATAAGTTTGGTGACAATGCAATATTATGGTACCATTTAGCTGATCTGATGATGGAGCGTGCATGTAGGGACTGCAACTCCCTGATGGCAAATGGCAAGATAGTTCAATTTGGACTAGTGTGGTTTGTTACTGTGATGAGATCTACGGTGCTTATATGGAATCTATACCTTCACACAACGCTCTATAGTGTTGAGTTCGGGTATACCATAAAAATATGTACCGCCTTGTTGAGGATTTTAAAATATACCCGACTGCAACATTCGTTTTGAGCATACTTTAAAAATGTGAACCGTCGTGTTAAGGATTTCAAAATATACCCAACCGCAACATTTTGGAGCGACCTAATATTTGTTTGAGTGTCAACGTTACGTCCTGTATTTTTTTCAATATTTGGCAAATGTAATTCTTACATGTCAACCTAACACGAAGGGTATGGCGGAAGCGAGCCGGGCGAGCAGAGCGAACCTAACCTATCCATGTCGGGGTGCCAAGAACTCCCGTGCTCGCTTCGCTCGCTCTCGTCCGGCTCGCTTGCGCCATAGCTTATATGGAATCTATACCTTCACACAACTCTCATGACGTCAGAGACCGCGTTGCCGTCGGGTGCGGTCGGGTATGTTTTAAAATACTTACGCGGGCGTATACTAAATCTGAATGTATACCCGATATCAACTCGCGCCAGTGACGTCACAAATGTTAGATAAAGGTACGCTTTATTGAAATGATTTTTGTTTACTGGATTTGAAAATATACCCGACGGCAACGCGGTCTCTGACGTCATGAGAGTTGTGTGAAGGTATAGATTCCATATAAGCGTCTACGGTCCCTGTTTATATAAAAAACAGAAAAAAGGTCCAGAGAGTTCAGCACTCTTGTTTCCGATTTCTAAATCAATATAATATCCTAAATATGAACAATAGACGGTTACTTAAGTTGACTACTCTTGTATTTAAACTGAAATTGTTCGGCGAGCCTACATACTTAGCCCATAAATCAAAATGGAGTGAACAGACAGAAGGTAGGAAATGATCAATACGTGAAAGTCGTTTGGGACTATACACGCCTCATTTGCAATCTTTCAGGGGTAGTTTCCTCTTTGCAGCGTCGAAGTGCTGGAATGATTTACCCCCTCCTATTAAAAAACGTGGGTCACTACGCACTTTCAAGAGGGAATGTAAAATGTGGTACTTACATAAGTAAAATGCGGATTGGTGGATGTTAAAGCATCAACACATCAGAATTTGGATCGATAGAGCAAATCCGTTCTCGCAACAGACGACCGGATCGGACAGTTGCTTCACGTACACGGTCTAAGATCGCAAAAAATATGATGGTCACAATGTTACAGCCAGCGCATAAAAAGGAAAAGAAAAAGAAGAGAATGGGCAAACGAAATTCGTGGTCTGTTAATTCCGGCTATATAAAAATAATGCTTTTAGGCTGGTAGCCACCTGACTGTCAGTGTTGCCAGCCACTGTAAGCTACTGATTGCCTTAACGACTTCCTTCATTTGAACACAACATAATTACCATTCCCGTACCGTGCCCAGACATTGCTTACTTCGCTAGTCGATAACGAATAGTGAATGCGCCATGAGTGCTTCAAGGATATTAATTGTTAATTTTTCTGCAAGAGTAGAACGGCCCCGTCTCTTCCCGTGGGTGCCGTAAAAGGCGACTTAGGGACCATCAAAAAACATCTATAGACCTGCACGTTTTAAAAGGGCTTCACAAGGTGAACATCTAAATGCATTATTTTGAGATATCGATGTCCACCCACCCCGGGTGTTACAAAAAAACGTATGTATATATGTTTGTACTTTTCTGCAATCCCGTGTGAACTCAATCACACCCAAAGTCAAGGGCAAATACTCGTACATCAGCGAACATTTTATTGAGAAGACCAAACCTCAACCAAATCAGGTTTCTACAAGGCTTTCACCATATTTTACTTAACGTAGGAGTCAATAGCACATCGTCGTTGGCACCGACCACACTTGGTCCATTCCCTGATTGCTGGCGGGAGGGGATGAGGCAATCTCTCTTGTAGAGACGCGCGTGTCACGGCGCTGCATGGGGCGTTTCCGATTCGAATTACTCGTCGCGCAGGAACAGAGCAATATGGCGAGCGGCCAGCGCAGCGCGGCCCCAGGGTTGCCGCATCTGCATAGAATTAAGTAAATTATATGGAGATTATTGATTAAGTGCAATACGCTATATTTGTTAATAGCTTTGTTGGACGATGTCCCAACCTTAAATCTGTGGATTCGAGCTACGACTGTAAGACAAGCGGCCATATATTATGTACGTCTACCCGTTATCTAGTATCCATAGTATAAGCTTCTGAACAATACGATACAATTTCATCTATTCAATTCACAAAAGACTTCATGCAAACCATAGTAGTTATACATCTGTTCTGTTGCGAGAGTCTGGTGTCTGTGAAAGGATAAACACCTGTGTTACAGGTCACCAGGGTCACACCAGCACAACTTAGGGGTAATGCATATACAATTTACATCTAAATCAAGCATAAGCAATCTTGTCTCATCAGGACCCTATAGGTATATGTACTACGTGTGTATGTTGTTTGTATTCGTGCGCGTGTCTCTGCATTTCGATCAGTTTATTTGAACACGCCGTTTTTCGTTTCACAATTTGAGTACTAAATCTCTGTAGTTATTCATTCCAGCGGTACATCGGTCCCGTGCCTCCACTCAATTCCTGTGCACGTACTTCTCTATCACTTTTTATATATTTCCCATCGATGGAAACACTTCTCCGCTATATGATAGGCATATGTTTGTATGATGAATACAGACATGTTTTCCCGGGTTATGGATGTTTTTCATTTATATATGTATGTATTTATTTACAAAAAAAAGATTGTGTAGTTTATCAACCATCTGGGACAAGCCTAGATGCTTACTGTGGACCTAGATGGAGCTGTGTGTATGTGCTAAGATATTTATTTATTATTTATTATATACACAATAGTTCTTTTTTTTTTTTTTAATGCACAACGGGTTGGTCATTGACCTCAGTCACACCTGATGTTAAGTGAAGATGAGGTCGAAGGTGGAAGGTGGTGGAAGTTCACAAGTAAACAAAGAATTAAGGCACAGGTTAATAATGAGTTGAGTGGTCGCCTTGAATACTCTTCCCTGCTTTAGCCTGAGGCAACAAACCATATCTCAACTTCCCGACTAATGCGAAACTAAACAAATGCGAAAGTTTGTGTGACTGCATGTTTGTTACCTCTTCACGCATAAACGACTGGACAGATTTAGTTGAAATTTGGTTGGCAGACAGATTAGGACCTATTTTTTATCCCGGAAAAGTGATTGATTCCTGTAGGATAGGTATAGATAGTGGCACTGCTTTTGAGTCGTACAGTGACGCATTAGGTAGTAGAATGAATGCTACGCGGACGAAGTCGCGGGTAACAGCTAGTATATTATTCGTTTCGGTCTACCAACGTGGTTGTTGAGTACTTCGTGGTACAACGACCGATTACTTTTATCTCACCCGGTCCCATTATTCACTGTGTCCATTTGTTATTTTCACATTTATACATGTACGTGTGTGTCTCTAAATGGGTCACATAAACGATTCTTATTTTTTTTCGACGTGGCGAAAGCATTCGACAAGGTCTGGCACAACGAGCTAATATACAAGTTATACAGCTCGGTGTTCCGGATCGTCTGGTACTCATCCTACGAGACTTTTTATCCAACAGATCCTTTCGATACCGCATCGAGGGAACGCTCTCCACCCCCCACTCCATTCGAGCCGGAATCCCTCAGTGCTCCGTCCTCTCCCCCATACTTTACTCGTTGTATACCAACGACATACCGCTTCATCCGCAAGTAGAGTTGGCGCTATTCACGGACGATACGCTCTCTATACCACCAGTTATAACCGCGAACTCTTCTCCAAACGCCTCCAATCCGCGGCCACCGCCCTGGGCGACTGGATTCGGAAGTGGAGGATAGAGGTGAACCCCGAGAAAAGTACCGCCGTGTACTTCACTCAAGGTCGGCTCTGTCGCATTTGTCGGCCGGAGCTCCTCCCCATTCACATGTTCGACCGCCGGGTAAATCGGTCAAATACTTGAATGTAACCCTCGATATACCGTCTGTTATTCTTGTTCAAAAAGAATAGTAAAATGTCCCTTAGTTAATAAGGTGACACTTTACAAAACTTGTATACGTCCTATAATGACGTACGCGAACGTCAATTTTGCCCACGCTTCGCGAGCATCTATTGACAGTCTTCAGAAGGTTCAGAACAGTTTCATGAGCAAAGCCACGGGTTGCCCGTGGTTCGTGCGCAATGAAGAGTTGCACAAAGATTTGGAGCTTCCCACCATAGCTCACTATCTGAAGACTGTGTCCATCAGACATTTTGACTCTGCTGCTCAACCATCGTAACCCACGCGTGGTAAGTGCCGCCATTTACCGCGCCGAACCGGTGACTACTTTCCGGAAATGTTGTCCCCGGCACGTACTCGCGGACCCCGATGACGCTACGACCACGGCATTAGCCGCTATTCACCGTCACTCTGACGATAACACTACATCTCCGATATACTGCTCTCGCCGGCGAGGGCAGTTACGCGTTACACCGCCTCACTATACGCGCTACACGGTGAAATTATGTATTTAAAATTACTTGACTTACTGAACCGTTGTTAACTTTACATTAACAGATTATAATATGATACAATCAAACAGCCCATTAAGATGACTCACAAAAAGCTGCGGCGACGAAAAAATACATCCGGAAAAACTATTGTGCTGGCAACACTGCGGCCTCGGCCCGTCGCGACGAAACAATATTTATTTGCCCCCCTCTTGCCCGCTCCCCCTCAACCCTTTCAAATCTCCAACAATACGATCCCGTCTTCTCCTTCGCAGCTGTAAACAGACTCCGTTTTTAAAACAACAATCTTTTCTCGGCGCTTTAATTATGGCAGTAATTGTTAGTGCCGCCGACGGCCGCGCCCGCGCCGACGCACTCCCTCCACCTGCATAATAACGTCCGCTTTGGTGGGATAGAGCCCGTATCTTCAGCCTTTTATCTTTATATTAATTTAAAATACCATTGTGAATAAGGAACTGTATCTTTAAGGCAGCGTGGTTATTCTGTAAGCTTGTTTATGCGGCTCGCCTCCGAATCTGCGGCGTCATGGACTTTAAGCTAGGACCTTACAATTTGAAGTCGTTTGGAATCTCATGATGAATTCCGATGCAAGTTGTGCCTAGATATTTGACCGCCTCCGTGGCCCAATGTGAACAACGAATCGAAGATCGCGGGTTAGATCCCCAGCGGGGTACATATTTAAGACTCTGTTTGGTTGGTGGTAGGGCATTTTAAATGTCCGCCTGGCTAGCTACCACCATCTTATCTAAGTCTGCCGCCAAACAGCAATAATAATATAATTATAATAAATATTGGGGCACTTACACTAATCATCTAGTCCCAAACTAAGCAAAGCTTGTACTATGGATACTAGATAACGGATAAACATACATAAATATTCATATAAACATCCATGACTCGGGAATAAATGTTCGTATTCATCATACAAACATTTACCCCTCGCGGAATTCGAACCCGCAACCGTTGGTTTCGCTGACAGGGTCACTACCCACTACACCAATCGGTCGCGTTAATAGCATGAAAGCAATGTTAATAGCATTATTGTAATCCGGTTGTATGCGATAACATAGCCAGTCCCCCAAATAAGATGACGTTCCCGGGTCAGTACGCTTCCACCTCCGGCCTCATCTTCACTTAACATCAGGTGCGATTGAGGTCAAGTACTAACCCGTTGTGAATATAAAAAAGATACTTTATGTAAACGTCGGAAATATTACAAGCTTTTATTTAGTTTGCAATGTTCGTATGTAAGTTGTCTGTTTCAAAATTCGCAAAGCAAAATGCCACTTGCGGGTATCTGAATGAGCTGAAATTTGTCATATTTATGTAAGTCTGTGACAATGCAATATTATGGTACCATCGAGCTGATTTGATGATGGAGCCGGGATGTAGGGAGTGGAACTCCCTGACCGCAATTGGCAAGATAGTCGAATTTGGGCTGGTGTGGTTTGTTTTCGTTACACATGATGTCTGTCAGGGTCTGAAGGTGGAACTAGAAGATTGACACTGGAACTCCTTGATGGACTTCATGTTACTCGTCTTCTTACTAGAATAAAGAAATAAAATAAATATCCTTAGACACATACATAGCCACCTAGTTCCACAGTAATCAAGTATAGGCTTGTGTTGTGGATACCAGATGGTTGATACATTTACTTCTTATAAATGAAAATATCCATAACTCGGGTACACAATACATGTCCGTATTCATCACACAAACATATGTCCCTAGCGGATTTCGAATCCGCAACCTTTTGGTATAGTGGTCAGAGTTGCTAACCACTACACCAAACAAGTCGTTCGTATCGGTCAGAATAATATATTATATAATAATCATGATGGAGGATTCATTTTAATGTTTTTTTTTTATATGAGAGGGCGGCAAACGAGCATGCGGGTCACCTGATGGAAAGCAATCACCGCCGCCCATGGACACCCGCAACACCAAAAGGGTCACAGATGCGTTGCCGGCCTTAATGTAGAACTTTTTTCTTACAAATCTTTGTAAAAGCCACAAAAGAAAATGCAAATTATTTGTTAAGCATTCTAAACTGAAGACTATACGTGCCCCGCTGGGAATCGACCTGCCTACCTCTACCTCTATCTCGACTGCTCAGGAATCCATATAATTATTTCGTTTCCCCAAGTGCGTCTCTCCGACCGTTAGAGAACTAGTTGCGTCCCCCTTTGTGTTCATTCTATTTAATTCAATGAGCTCATTTAAGTAATAGACAATTTTTCCATTTCCGTGCGACGACACAAAGGCGCTTTGAACATTCATTTGCAGCAGTGGGCGGGTAGCGCTGAGGGTACTGGATACTTTGATACTTTTGCTATAAATGCTGCATACAACTGCCCACAGAACCAGCCTCTCCATGATGTATTTGCATCGCATCGGTAGCAATAACTATACAAACTTATAATTGGTTTGACGACCTGTTTGGTGTTGTGGTTAGCAACTCTGACCACTATACCAAAAGGTTGCGGGTTCGAATCCCGCTACGGGCATATGTTTGTGTGACGAATACGGACATGTGTACCCGAGTTATGGATGTTTTCATTTATAATAAGTATTTATTTAAAAAAAAAAAAGTATTTATGTAGTATATATGGTCGACGTGCATTGCGATAATATAGGTACATTCTACAGATTAGCTTATAAGTGTTTATCAAAACCAGGTTGACTGGTGCATGCCAAAAACATTACATTAATACATACATATTATATTTCTTTTTTCCCAACCGTGTAATTAATTACTTAGTGGAAGCAGTGTTTACCTGTAAGTGATTGTTACGTTTAAGTAGTGTTAAGCAATTTGTACTGAAAATGTATTAGCGTAAACAATCGTTGGTGAACCTAAATAAATAAATAAATAAATAAATAAATAAATATCAACCATCTGGTATCCACAACACAAGCCTATAGTTGCTTACTGTGGAACTAGAGGGCGCTGTGTGTATGTCTAAGGATATTTATTTATTTATTTATTTATATTTATAATTGGGTCAATCTACAACTCCCTTACTTATTATACAATATATAAGTTCCCTACCCGCATTGGGCCAGCGTGGTGTACTACGGCCCATACTCCCTCATTATACGAGGGAAGGCCTATATCCCTGCAGTGGGATGTTTACGGGCTGAGATGATGATGATACAATTTTTAACGACCTGTTTGGTGTTGTGGTTAGAAACTCCTGCTATACCAAAAGATCGCGGGTTCGAATCTCGCTCGGGGCATATGTGTGTATGATGCATACGGACTTGTGTTCCCGAGTTATGGATGTTTTTCATTTATGCAGGGTAAAATTAAATTCGTCATGGGTAATCAAAAATTTTTTCATCGAATTCGACTATGGTTCCTTGAGAAAGGTTATTCGTAATCAAAATGTAGCGTCAACAGTTAATGGGAATTGCACGAATTCAAATTCACCATGTATATGTAATTATTTCCAAAAAAAATTATTATTTGTGTAGTTTATGAACCATCTGGTATTCATAATACAAGCCTAGTTGCTTAGTGCGGAACTAGATGGCGCTGTGTGTATTGCATCCTTTACGATCTGCTTATTGTTGTGTATTAGTACTAGGTTTGCTAGATTTTTTTTGGTACTGTAAGGAACAAATGCTCAATTTTAAAAAGTTGGGGAATCTCTAAATCAAACTTTCTTAACATGTTACCTACTGGTCATCTGTACTTGAAATTCAAAGATTAACTTTTACTTGTGACTTCACAGATAACATAACCGTAGATTGAAAATTTAGTAAACCCTCGTAAGACTTTAACAACATCCAAATACAACCAAACAACAATGTTGAAAGCTAAATGTTTTCGAAACGGCCAAACGTGCATTTTTTTTTATGCACGACGGGTTCGTACTTGACCTCAATCACACCTGATGTTAAGTGAAGATGAGGTCGCAGGTGGAAGCGTACTGACCCGGAAACCCCAACACATTTGGGGGACTGGCTATTTTATCTCTGACAACCGGAACACAATAATGCTATTAACATTGTTGCTTGGCGGCAGATTTAGATAAGATGGTGGTAGCTAGCCAGGCAGACATTTAAAGTGCCCTACCACCAACGAAACCGAGTACTTAAATATGTACCCCGCTGGGGATCGAACCCGCGACCTCCGAATCGTAAACCCAATGTTGTTTACATTGAGCACGGAGGCGGTTAAATTCACTGTGTTCATTGGACATTGTGTCCATTACTCGACTACCTAGGAACACTTTACATGGGTATAGATGTTCCTTCATAGTGATCAAACTACTGAACCGATTGTGATAAATGAGGTGTCGTTACATTCGTTATAATGTCATGAGTGCCATAGGCTATTAAAAATGTCAAAACCGATGCAATGAAGACGCTAAGTCTGCAAGTCTGCAAGTCTCCGACTGTCAAGTCGGATTTTATTTTTTTAATTTTCGCGATTATACATGTATGTGTGTGTAGCTAAATGGGTAAAAACAAACGATTCTTATTCTTAATACCCACATTTGGACAAAGATTGGACACACATACAATACCTTTAAACACATAACACACATTTTTTTCCGTCCGGGGGTTAAAAATACGTCCAGTGCAAAGTCAGAAATAAATAAAAAATGATACTTTGACAGATAATAAGCGGAGCCCGTGACAGCGGTGACGGGCGATAAATCGTCTGGAAGCGCCTTGCGAGGCGCTGCAGTGGCCTCGTCCCTCTCGCCGACTCCATTCGCAATAATATTTATTTATCGGCGCTCTCTCCCACACACACACACACACACACACACATACACACACACACACACACGCACAGACGCCATACATCAGCAAGTTTGATACAATTTGCCGCGCTCTGATGTATCGCCGGAAAAATAACAGGAGAGGATTAAACGCTCGGGCCGGCCGCGCGCCGCCGGGCGCACGCGACCGCCGACCCTGCGCCCGCGGCATAGGGTGCACAGTCGCGCGCGCACGCCGCGGGACGGCGGCGACGCTATCGAGACACGTCGGACAAATTTGATATTTATTATGTCTCATGCAGAGTCGTTTCTCGGCGGCGGCTGCGAGCGGACGATCACAAAATTCAGCCATTACTCCGTCGGATGACTTTTCCCGAAATTTACTATTGCGAGGTTTCGTTGCGATTGTTTATGGCAGATTAAGGCGAGAGCCGATACGGTGCCGGCCCCTTTGTGCTCCCGGAGGCTTATGTAACTGTGTTTACGGACTTTTCTTTACTTGAGCGGATAAAAAATATGTAAGGTGGCTCCTTTGCGTAACGAAAAATTATCCTTTCGAGCCCGATTCGGCTTTTAGACTTGGAAGATTATCTTATTATCGGAATATAATGTGGTCCTTTGGAAGGAGATCTCTTCTATCCGAACGGGAAAATTGACGTTGCGAAAATATTGTCGGATGTTCCTTAAATTGATGAGTTTAGATTAGGGGACAAAAGGTCGGGAACAGATGCCGTCCTTTCGCCTGAGTTATGTGCAGCACCGATCGCTCTCAATTATTCATCTCCTTCCTAGATTTAGACGCATTTGTAACACTTTCACATATTAGTGCATTATTCATTATAGACAAAATACAATCGCGCTATAAAAGTTATTAAAATTAAAAGTCGAATTAGGTACCAAACCTGTAATTGTTTGTGTATTCCTTAACCAGTCATTTGCACCAAAACGAATGTTGTGGTGAAGGGCTACAAGGGCTACAAGGGCTACAAGGGCTACAAGGGCTACAAGGGCTACAAGGGCTACAAGGGCTACAAGGCAGGCCGAGTTGGAGACATTTTTGACACCGACAATTAGTTGACAAACACAATGTTTACTTTTCGCAAGTGTCTCGACTGCGTAGTACTTGCACCTGACTGGTTGTGTCATGAGATGGGTTTAAATAACATTTTTTCTTTCTTTCTTTCTAATAATTGAAGTAAGATTTTTCAATAACGTTCCCGTTGATATACAAAATCTTCCTCTAAATAAATTTAAAGATACTATAAAACAGAAACTTATTAACAAAGCATATTATAAAATATCAGACTATTTAGATGATAATCATCCCTGGACATAATTTCACAATTAATAATGAAATATAAAACCGTTTTTGTAATATAAAACCTTTATGTAAAATCAAAGCCTGATTTAAAAGAGCAACCCTTCGAGTTTCTTGCTTGTTTTTCTCAGGGGAAAATTGCATTTTGAACAAGCAGTAACTTAAAAAATGTAATATTGACTATTTTAAGTGTACTCTGTGTACCTACAAAATAAAGCATTTTAGACTTTGACTTTGATGAAAATAAATTTTATTTGTATCGGTTACTTAGACTTGAATTTGCCTACACTAAAGTTTTAAATATTTTCCATATTAAATTCAAAGGCTGTTTGCACCGGGACTTGATTGACACTTCCAAACCATTACTGTACCTACAAGTACTCCGTAAATTAACCCATCGTCGAAACAATATTAACCTGATTGCAAAGTTTGCCACAAATTAGAACTGAGTCCTTGAACTTCTCATTTCAGCTCATTATGTAACTGAGTGACAGACGAGCGGCACCCCAACTGCACGTGAACTGCAAAATACCACCAGAGAGCAGTTTCTTTGTTTTTTCGAAAACGAATTTTTAAATTTTCAATATGTACTGTCAATACAGATCGGTTATTCAATATGTACTGTCAATACAGATCGGTTATTCAATATGTACTGTCAATACAGATCGGTTATTCAATATGTACTGTCAATACAGATCGGTTATTCAATATGTACTGTCAATACAGATCGGTTATTCAATATGTACTGTCAATACAGATCGGTTATTCTTGTGAAACGAATCAAAAATATTTCCTTCGTAATAATTATTAATTTTATTACAATTTTGCAATATTATTTCAATAATAAATAATTTATGATAATGATGATATTAAGATAATAATGTATAGTATTATAACAATTGAAATCAAAATCAAAAATGTTTTTATTTCGTAAGTTATAAGAATAACATTTGAAATCGTCATGACATACAGTTATCGCTCATTCACTAGGCAGTCTCCCCAGAGAAGAACGAGCAAGAAACTCCAGGGTTGCTCTTTTTAAATAAGTCAATACAAATACAATTTGAGATACCTAATTGTAAAATTTATGATTCGACAAAGAAAATAAGAATAAAATATACTGGATAATGGCGAGCGGTTCATGTCCACGCATTCTTATCATCCAGATAGTCAGAAATTTTATAATAGCCTTTGGCACATAGTTTCCGTTTAATGGTTGTTTTAAATTTATTTAAAGGCAAATTTTGAATGTCTACCGGAACCTTATTGTAAAAGCGTATACATTGTCCCTTGAATGACTTAGTGACTTTGTGTAAGCGACTGCTATGGACAGCAAGTTTATTTTGATATCTTGTATTAACATTGTGTATTTCACAGTTTTTCCTAAACAAATACAGATTCTTTCTTACGTACATTAAGTTTTCGTAAATATATTGCGATGCGATGATTGAATGTAAGTAATAGGAATATAACAATTTAATATAACAATTTAATTTGTGTTAATTTAATTTGATGTGATGGATTTCTGTTATCATACAATAAATGAATTTATTTACTATTATTTATTTTGAAATAGGTATTGTGAGTAAGGTATTCTTCTGAGGCCCTCTATTGACTTAGTTCACCGTTCTGACTAACTTTGTAGTGTAACCCGAATTGATTTCAGGTGTGTGTATATACTATACTATTTCAAAGGACAGGGCCGATTGTAATCCCAACAATATTTATCTATAAATGAGAAAGTTTGTGTGTGTGTGTATATATGTATGTTTGTTACTTCTTCGTGCCCAAACGGCTGGACAGATTTGGTTAAAATTTGTTTATTAGACAGTTTGTTACTTTTTATCCCTGAAAAGTGACTGGTAATTAACAGCTCGTGAAAACTAAAACTGTATTGTCAGATTTTGAAAAAATAATTTTCGTGGCCGGGATTCGAACCCGTTGATGTAGAAAAAGAATACAAGGTATTATTGCACCATGCAGTGAAGTCGGTTGATATTGTTTTATTTCTCTTCTAATTACTTACCATCAACTAAAGGAAAGTACGACTCACGAGGTGGACAGACGACCTGATAAAAGTCGCAGGATATCACTGGATGCAGATGACTTCCAACCGGCCACTGTGGATTTCTATGGGGCCTATGTTTAGCGGTGGACGTGCTATGGCTGATGTGATGATGATGATGATGGAAGGAAAGTGCTATAACCATACCCCCCCCTTCCTGTCTGCGGGTCTGGTTATGGATTATGAAAGACGTTCCACACACCGCAGTGTAAATATTGATAATTGTGTAAAGAACAGAGGAATCATTACTCCCAAATAAGCCTCTTTTCAACTAATAAGCCGATTTAACAGACAATAATGGGGACACATCTATAAATATTTCATGTTTGTTGTTACCAACAAATACAGCTTCCTGTTGTTTCGGTGTAAACATATGTTACAATGCCAATGTATATTGTATTAATGTGTATTTCCACCGAATAAATAGACAATAACATTATATTGAAGTGCGGCAATTGTAAAATGAAATTAAAAAGAAAAATCAGGATAATACAGCTAGGCAACGCGGCCAGCCTTCTGGGTACCATTCCACCACCTTCTGGGTACCATTCCACCACCTTCTGGGTACCATTCCACCACCTTCTGGGTACCATTCCACCAACCAGAGACTTAGGGCTAGTTTTTTTTGTGATTTTTTTTAATGTAATATTTTGTATAATTACTGTTTATAAATATTGTACAAATGTTAATAAATTTACTATTTAATAGAATAAACAATTAAGAATAATTGGCAAAATAAAAGAGTATTAAAATGATAAACATGTCTGGTACAAATAAGTTGTCTTGGACAATTAAACTGTAGTCTGGATGATTCTTTTCTGAATACGAAGAATCAGAAAGTGACAAGCATTTCAAGTTTTATTATGTTGTCTGCATTGAATAACTATTTATATTTAAAAACCAAATAATCCGACAGCATAGATAGATAGATAGATAGATAGATAAGCATTTATTTGCATCCATGTACACACACATAATAAATTTTACATATGAAAAATACAACTAAAACAATAAAAACACAAGTATAGAAACAAACAAATATTATGTGTGTGCCGCAGTATACAAAAAGGTTACAGCTCAGTGTATGGATTTGCCCGAGGCGGGCAAAACACTGGTATTCTGCTGAAACCTGAGGGTTGGTCGTGGGACAAATGGAATGTTGAAATATGTTTGGTGTTATCAAATTAAAACTAACGTTATTGGTAAAAGAATATTGTGTAAGATTATTCCCGTAACATATTGCACTGAAAAAACACTTTAGTTGATTTTATGTAGTTGATTTATTTTTAGTTAAGGTAACAGGTTTTTGTCAGTTGCGGCAACTAAATCTTTTTTGTTGAGACCAAATATGTTAGCTCAACACAAAAATTAGTTGAACCAACATAAAATATGTTGTTATTGTGAAAAATGTTGAAATCAACCAAATATTCAGTTATGTTAACCTAACCACACGTTGAATTAACCAACCCATTTCAGTTAGTTCAACAAACAACACTTAACCTTAACCCTGACTCTGAAATCGCTTAAAACAAGTTAGAAAAATAGTTCAGACAACTTATTTTATTTAATACACATAACTTTAATAGACATGTAGGTTCAGTAAATTATTACACTACCTACGCTATTATTCATTTTAACTTTAATAGAGTATTGTACTAACCTAAATGACGTAGCTAAAACAAAAGTAGTGTGTGACAGTTGTTGCAAAAGATGTTATGAGTTAATATGACCTTAATACTTACAATTTAGAGTTAATACAAACAAATAATGCTAGTTATATTAACAACAATGAATGATATTAATACAAAAATTCCTGAAGGCTATCACAACCAAATATTATGATTGTAGTCACTTTGGGAGGAAAGTTAAAACAACAAAAATCAAACATCTCAAGGCTAATAAACTAATAATGTTAATATAACCTATAAAGTTAAGTTAATATAATAAGGTCTGGTGGTTCGGACAACAATTAGATAACTTATAAGTTATTATTCACAATTAAAGTCACAACAACAAAAAATAGAGTCCACACAACAGTTATAAAGTTGCGACAAGTAGATCGTTTTATGCAGTAACTTAGGTTGTAGGTACCTTTTAAAAGTAAACCAACAAAGGTTAATTTTTTATTTTATTTATTTTAACCATTTGGAAAACTTGCAGTTTATTTTAACTAATTAAGTACACAGTGAAATTAATTTCAGAAAGTCTTAACAATATCACCACAACTATTAACTATAAGCAATATTTAACAGAATGAAATCACTAGAGTTAAAACAACAATGGTCAAAAATTGATAATCTAATTATGTCTAAACTTTATACAACCAACGAAAGAATGTTAATATAAACAAATAATGCCAGTTATTGCAATAAAAATGAAACTTGTATTAGCACAAAAGTTTCTGAAGGTTATCACAACCAGATATAATAATTGTAGTCACTTTGAAACGAAAGTTAAAACAACAAAAATCAAATAGCTCAAGCTAATATACTAATAATGTTAATATAACATATAAATTAAAGTCAATACAAATAAAGACAACAACTTTATTATTGTTGCTTTAACTAAAAAAAAATGTTGTTTTAAACACTAGTCATTGTAAACTTCTAAAAGAGGAGCTGCAAAATAAAATTGATCATCACCTGGATTTGAACCTACATCCTTTTAGAACGATAACCGAATAGTTCACCTACGAACCAATGGTACCTGCTTATTCACAATAGGAAGTCACAAAAATTCTCTTTGGCATTGTTTGTTCGTATTTGTTTCAGCAAGGTGGGCGATCCGGATAAATAAAATATATGCTGAGTCCAATGGTATTTTATTGTGAAAGTTGAGTAAATTCTATAAATTACATGTTTTTGAAGGCACCTCCTACACCCCAAAAAAGAAGAAAAAAACAAACACTAAAAAGACTGCCTAGCAACTTACAAAAAGAACTGAAATCCCACCAAAAACATTTCATGTAAAATGTTGCCAAGACGTTTCGCTACCGTCGTGGAGGTGATGCGAATATTTAGTTTCTGAAGTAAGTAACGAAACAGCCAAGCCATACATATTTACTGATATGTAGAATTTGTTGAAGTTTACGCCCACGACTTTGTCCGAAGGAAAAAGAAAACTGCCATAGTAGGATGTTCCCTTGAAAAAATAAACATTTGTGGAATAAGAAATGTCCTAGTTTTTAAAAAGTTTAATGAGCAATCGAATAGTGAATACCGCATCAAAATCCGTCCAGTGATTACGTTATGTACTTATACCCAAATAAACAAATTACTGGCTTATATAAATTCATTGTGTTTGGTGTTTAGCAGCTCTGGCCCCTATACCAAAAGGTTGCGGGTTCGAATCCCGCTAGGGGCATATGTTTGTGTGATGAATACAGACATTGTACCCGAGTTATGGATGTTTTCATTTATAATAAGTATTTATTTACAAAAAAAAATGTATTTATGTAGTATATCAACTATCTGGTATCCACAACACAAGCCTATAATTGCTTACTGTGGAACTAGATGGCGCTGTGTGTATGTCTAAGGATATTTTAATTTTATTTTTTTTATTTTATTGTATAGTGTCATCTATTGGCAGATTGTTTGAACCGCCTCATTACTTTATCTTTACAGATTTAGGTTGCCAAAGGTTCTTAAAAAAGTGATGACTGGAGGCTTTCTAACCACAAAAATTAGACATACTAAAGGACATATTGGGAATCGATCTTCTGACCTTCAAAAAAGTAGTCGTAAATTACAAAAAACTAAATTATACCGCGATCCGGGATTTGAACCAGGTGTTCTAACTACCTATGGGACAACAGATAGGTACTCATTTCTCTGAAGAGTCAATGAAACTTACCTAATACCACAGCATTAATACAGGTAGTACTACTGACGTACTACTACTACGTACTTATTCACTACTGGAACTCACATAGAAGCTTTGACAAGAAACAGGTGATAACCTGTGTAGGTATGTAGCCTATGACACTCGGAGATATGTAACTTCCTATTAGTAAAAGAATACTACCTACCTACCATAGGTACCTACCTAGTTGTGAGCAAATGGTACCTACCTGCCTTATCTTACTACCTAGCTATTCAATATTTACTATAAACTAGCTTTCCGCCCACGGCGTCGCCTGGGTGGAATAATTTTATCGTGGAAATTTGCTTATCCCGCGGGAACTTCTCACTTTATCGGGATAAAAAATATCCTATGTCTTAATCCAGGGCATATTCTACCTGTATAGCAAATTTCATCCAAATCCGTGTATCCGTTTTGTGAGAGCAACAAACAAACAAATAAACCAACAAACAAACATCCAAACTTTCGCATTTATAATATTAAAGAGATAGTGAAATTTTGCAATATAGTAGGTAATGATTGGTCGGAACGAGTTTATCTACCTACGTAGTTCCTCTTTTTCAACTTTTTTTCATGGTTGATTCAACTATTTCAAAAAGGTTGGATTTTATGTTTGACCTTGAAATGTAGTTACACGTGCCGATTTCGCACGCGCAGGTGTTGCCACAATAAATACTTTCACACAGATTGAAGTATTTTACCATTCATTTTGTACTTTAATTAAAATCAAGTTTATCTTATTGTATCTCAAATTGCGACATGTCGACTACCTATGTCGTTAATGTACGTACATAATATCAGTTTAGAGAAAGAAAGACAGAAAGAAAAAATTCTTTATTGTACACAGCTTAAAAATATACACAGTGATATTATTTTAACCGGTGTACAAAGGCGGTCTTATCGCTTATAGCGATCTCTTCCAGACAACCATGGCAAAGAAACTTAATATAATACACTACTACTGCGTAGCGTAAAGTAAACTACAAGTAAGTAAGTACAGAGTAACCCCTTCGACTTCACATGGGTGCGCGCAATTTACACAGAAGCACCAAGTTCTTGCATGTATTGGATCGATTTACACACACACAAAATATGCTGAGGTATGCATTATCTGCACTCCTAATAATGCAATACCTACTTGCAAAAAAGCGGTTTCGAAAAAAACGGGCGTAATGACTTTTGGACTGTCATTATGTACTGTTCTTGATTTATTATATGTTCAACTTCAAATGTTCAAACTTCTGAGCTTTTCAACCAATGTAAATCAATTTGGTTTATCCGTGTATTAATCGCCTTTAGCTGTGACTACATTTCACTTTAATAAAGCTCCGTAATATACAATTGTCACGATAATAGACTAAATTAAAATGTGCTGTATTTTTCACTAGTACGAGGTGAATGCTGCGTTCTTTATTTGTAAAAATAGCACATTACTACGTTTTATTTTTGTCAATTTACAATTATCTGGTTTTCCTGAATATATACCGCATTCTAGTTTAATGCACTTCCATGTTCCGGTCCGGTATTTTTTTTTGTAAAATTGATCTAACGGTAATTTAGTTAGTCTCTTACTGGTGCCATTTTATTACCTATATGTAATTTAAAAATTACATATAGGTAATTGAACAATACAATACAAATACACTTTATTGCACAACAGAAAAAATACAGTTACAGAAAGTGGTAGGAGTAGAATGTACAATTTGGCGACCTTATCACTAACAGCGATCTCTTCCATGCAACCTTTGGGTATAAGGACAGTACATTTCAAATATACCTATACCGGTGTTACCGGTTGTGCGGTAATAAATAGGGATATAGATACAAACTACGTGAATAGATTTCATATAATTATATTTTTGAACGCTATTTTTCAAATTTAAGCCAAATACCTGACATAGTAATAGTCATAGGCTAATTAAATTATTCTATAACTCAATTTAATTAGTCGAGAACACGATGTTTTTGGGTACCTAGTAAGTTTCGTTCTGGCAACACTGTTTCGCTCACCCACCTCCGTCCACGTGCGACGTCGGCGCGGCGTTTCATTTCAACAATAATTAAATAAAAAGTGAAAAAGTGCCCCGCGCCGTAAAATAATTCTGTAACCAGTGTTTTACTCGTTTATTTTATTTTATGTGAGTGTGTGCCTTGTATTAAAGATGCTGGAAGATGAAGAAAACATGGATATCGGTACTTCGTATCTGAGAGAATGGGGGTTAGGTGAGACGACTGTGCAAAAATTTATCGATAAGTACCTACCTACCCCTGAGGTAAGTATATTATTATTCAATATCACAGGAGAAAAGTTGCCTATCTAAAATCTATTCCCGCGGGATTAGGGCTGATCCAGAATTTTGTTAAAACCTAGGAGGCACTAAGAATAGTATAGTCGCAGTGTAGTCCTCGGGGCTAGTAATCGTGGTAAGTCGTCCAAATGTAAATCCATTGGTTCTCGCTCTCACTCACTATGTGCTTCCCGTCGTGTGAGATGGACGCCTTGATTTGACTGGACACGTTCACTTGCAGGACAGGTTCAGATCTCGAATATTTCCCGCCTTACACTCTGACCGAGTCCATCCTCAAAAAATACTCTTAGAGTCGAGAATTGCATCTTAGGCAACGATCCAATCACAGTAACCTCCGAAATATTTAGATTCCAATACAGTGAGTGCTCTATGTCACAAGATAGCTTAAGTGATTTCTGGATTTGGTTGAATGGGGATATGGATTATAGAGGGAATCCTAATTAGGTTAGGTATGTCACAGGTACATCTCTTACTTAAAATGTCTAATTTATTTCAGAGAATTCAATATCACACAATATTTTTTCTAATATCCAGGACTATGAACTGAAAGAACTAATACCAAATATCAAAGAAAGAATATTATTTAAAAGTGGTCTTAAGAAGCTCAACAAAATAATAAATGTAAGTTCAACTTCCAATTTACTATTCACATTAACTTTCACTTTTAAATTTTACCTTAATCAGTAAAGATATAATTTTTGACTATCTCCTTGGCTCAGTAGTTTCGACACTGGACTGCAGATACGGATGTCGTGGGTTCGATTCCCGGCGGGGTACATAATGTATTCGGTCTGGTTGGTGGTAGGGCGTTTTTAAAATTGTCCGTCTGGCTAGCAACCACCATCTTATCTAAATCTGCTGTCAAGTAACAATGTTAACAGCATTGTTGTGTTTCGCCAGTTACAAAGGTAAGATAGCCTGTGCCTCATTTAATTGACGTATCTAGGTAAGCGCGCTTGCATCTTAGGCCTCATCTACTCTTACCATCAGGTGTGGTTGAGATCAAGCGATAACCCGATAAAAGCGATAATGTGTAAAAAAATCAACTAAATAATGGTGTTATTTCAACTTACCTTTACAATTATACCTAAGTTGAATTTTAGTGGAATAATAATATTGTCTGTTTACAATACAATATAAATACTTTTTATTGCACAAAATAATTTACAATAATTTTTGATGATAACGACTACTTTACTAACATAGATTAATAAATACTAACCAAATTGACATATTTACTAGATTTTTTTTTATTAAAAACTAGTTTCGCATTTGACTACAACCTCACCTCATGAAAAGTGACGATGTAGATGATTACTAATGATTACTCTATTCTATTAATCAAATGTGGATACTATTTCATTAATTTAGTATGTAGCCTGCTGCAAAAGCTAAATGTAACAAATATCAATCCATCATCATTCTAAAACTCAAAAAATATTAATTCATTATCTCAAGCCTTCCAAAATAGATATGCTTTATTTTTAAAATATACTGCCTTAACTGGAGTCATAATTTTGCAGGATACTATATCAGAGGATTACACTATCAGTGACGACTCAGCGCCAACAAGTCCAGTGTCCAGTTGCTCCACTTTATCTACCCGTGAACCTGGTGTAAGTTTTAGTACAACTTACATAGGTGTACACTAATTCCTCAGTATTGTTTTTTTGAGTAAAATCTTGGAGTTTAAGGCCCGTATTATTAAATCGTTCTTGAGATTGAGATCGTGTCTTAGTCTCAAGACCATTTTTTCTGATTCTGTTTTAATGTGCAACAGATCTCAAGCATCAGCTTAAGATCATTTTCAATCTTGAGAACGGTTTATTAATACGGGGCCTAAGGTTCCATGATATTGTCAGTTTGTCTGTTAGAAATATCTCAGAATTTACTTAAGTTATATGTTTGTAGAATATTAATATTGCTTCCATTTTGGAAGACAACAATAATGGGAAACTTGTTTTGGCTCGCCTGAAGTCCACCAATAAGCTTGATGACGCTTGTAGGACTTACTTAACAAAAAGTATTGTGGAATGGTACATAAAAACGTTTCAAATTATGAAGAAAGAGGATTTCATTGCCTTATCTGAATCAATTGTAAAATTTATACCTACGGAGCACAAGGTTAATATGTATAATAATATACCTATTCAAAGTTGGTTAGTTAGTTACTTAATGTAGGTAGTTTGTAGCTAATTTGTATAGTTTTCTTGCTAGTAATACTAGTAGTAGTGCCCTATTTATTCATGTATAGTCTCACCATATTTTATTTAGGCTCTTATTTATTTAATATTGATTTTAAGGTGACTTCGATATCATTGACGTCCATTTAAACTATGAGTCTTTCTGCAAAGTCAATAACTACAATGGTTATAGTAATAGTATGCTGGTGCTTAATTTAGTCTGTATATTCGAATAACCTCTTACACCCCCTTACATATAAAAAAATTAAGCGGTGTTTAGGTTAATCCATAGTTTGTTTTGTTCTGTTATTATTGTATTTGACAGACAGAGACAAACCATGGATTAACCTAAACACAGTTTATTTATTTTTATAGGTAAGAGGGTTAGTTTAAAGTATGGCAGTATATTGTGAATTTGAATATGTGCACCTAGGAATTTCAGCATATAAAGTATCTCAGTTTTTAAATTTAATATTAAGCTATGGATCATGAAATCCGTCCAGTAGGTAGTTTCGGCGTGATGCCCGAACAACACAAAAATAAATAAAAAATAGTTTTCAGTAACGTCCCAGTATCTAACTCATTCATTATTTTTGGATAATCTTCAATGTACCAATACGACTCTTTTACAGTTTAATAACTGTATACCGGATAAGTTTTTTTCCGTGAGGAAAAAAATTGGACGTATTAGGTAAGTGAAATAGAAGGCATCGGTAAAGGTAGTTCATTTTTTTTTTTTTCAAAACCATCATCGACCCACGCGCCGGCAGGAGATTGATATGCGACTGGCGGGATTCGTAGGGTTCCTATGATGCGAATTTTAATTGAAACATATATTTTCTCCAAGTTCTTTTTATTTATTTAATTTAATTTAATGATGTAATTATGTGGCTACAAACGCAACCGTCAAATTACACAACGTTTTATTATGTTTTATGGTTTTGAAGAAGAAAAAAATAAACTACCTATGCCAATATCTTCTATTTCACTTATCTAATATACCTTATTTTTTCCTTACGGTAAGAAAACTCACCAGTATAAATTAATTGGTGCCTCTTATATTTTTTCACTCAAAATGTTTTTTTTTTTAGATCGATATTGACTTTGACTACCGCTACTCGAACAAAAAAATTGTTTTGTTTGAAAAATTTCCCCATTTTATGGAAAAAGCATTTCCAATATTTAAAAAAGAAGTAAAAGCTTTCAGTGATTTTATAAAAATTTATGAAGAATCTGAAATAGAAGGTTTGTTTTGATAATTGTTTTTTTAACGGAGACGCATCAAATGATACGTAACGAGACAAGAATAAGATCGGTAGCACGCGGGTATAAGGGTACCGGAGAGAGGGGTGGCAAAGTGTCACTCCACTCCACTCGGCTTCGATATAAAAAAACCGAACGTAGCGACACTTTGGCAACTTTCCCCGATATTGGGGGTCATATGTATAGACTACCGATCCTATATAAAGTTACTGTGACATTAGCACTTCGAGTATAAAGTAAATAGTTAACTAAATACTATCTAAAGTTGTCTCAGTAACTCAGGCAGTCTATTTTATTTAATCTATTATTGTATTCAATTTATATATAAGTATTTACTAATGTATATTTTAGTATATAGGCTTTTACATTATGTATCTATTGTATGTAATATCTATATAGTTTATATTGTAATTATTTATATTGTAATGTTTATATGTATATAGCCTTTTGTATATTGTAATTTCTGTCCTATGTTTGTTTCAAAGTATGTGTGTATACTTACATGCAATAAAATGTTAAAAGTGTTAAATTAAATAATGCGCTTTATGCGAAATCCTGTTAAAATGGATTGACAATATATTTTTAACTTTTTGTTTTGTTAATTTTTAACATTTTATTTAAAGAAAGTGACGCATAACTTTACCTTCAGTGTTTTTGATTTCAGACACGAAAATATTCATAATCTTATCATTACTTTGTGGGAAATTAGTGCCATCAATGAATCGCAAGCTAACTGGCAAACAATTTGTTAAACCCACTATTTTGGAATCCCAAGACAACTTTATATTACACGTCAAGGTGAGTTTTGTGTATGGTTCAGGCACTGTCACTATCACGCTTAAGGTCATACTTGGTCTAGAGACTATACCAAGGGCTCATATATGTAACGTAATCGATTGAGTTTGACAACGATCATTGTAATAACCTCTGTTGCTCTTTAAGTAATTGATAAAGACGTCAATAAGGATTCTCGTTGTCAAAGTCCATTGTTAAGTTACATCCATCACAGTGCAACACGCCATATTTCATCATTTATTATTACCTGGATTTTTTATGTTAGTTTGACAACTCTTTGAATGTTGCCAGATTTTGTATGTTACTTCCCCTTGTGTAAGGTACGTATGTGACCGTACACTTCTAATCTTGTGTGACAATATTGTGTTGTATTGTGGTATCAATAAGTGTGTGTTTCTGTTTAGAGCAGAGCGGTACCGTTTTATCTGCAAGAAATAATTAAGTTTTTAGCAAATGGCAATAGTTCTATTTTACCAGATCGTTAATTTTTTATTTTCAGTCTCAAAATGATATCTCAAACAAGCTATCCACTCGCCGAGATATCCACCGTGAAAAGGGTCTAACCTGTCAATCAATTGTAATCTGCGTGGGGTCAGAGATTGGTAATTTAGAAATTTTTTATGTCAACTATGATAATGTGACTTATCATATGGAGATACTCTTACATGCCGTGGATACCTGTTTCAAAACGTTCCACGTTTTCGACATCGAATACCCGACGGAGAGCATTCAGCCGTGGATGTTCATACAACGGTATTTCAATAATATTGTAACTCCTCTTTACCGCAATTTTCCTAGGGTATCATCATTGACTGCCGATTTGTCTTAAGTTTACGTGAAAATGTTGTACATATGTTATATTTGTGAGAGTGAGCTACCATCTTCTAAAAGCCTATTTTTACATTTTACATATTCACATAATAATATATTAGAATATAATTGTGCACAACCTAACTGTCATAGAAGATTTCAGAATGTCCAAAGTTTTAAGCGACATCTCCTATCCCACTTAAAACATAACAACGCTCACTATGATTGTAACCTGAATGATTGCCACTGTGAATCATTTGAAAATAATGATAATTGCCATATGGCTAATAATAACAACTGTGAGCCTTTTGAACATGTTGATAATTGTGTCGAAACTGAACATTCACTTAAAAAAAATAAAAATTTCGATTATTATGTTGACAGTCAAGCATACCATTGTAACGGGATTTCACAAACTGTAAATAAACCAGAAACTCAACATCACTCAAAAACTTTACAAGATTCAGCAGCAAGTTTTGCTGTGTCTCTTTATAGCAATCCCAACTTAAATAGAGCTACGGCAAATCAGATTTTGTCAGAAGTTACAGATAAAATTACAAAAGTAATTGCAGATACTATTCGACACACTATTATAAGTGTTTCAGATATGAATATGGTTAATTCAGCGATAGATGCATGTTCCACGCCCTTTGAAAATGTGAATACAGAATATAAACTTATTCAATATTTCGAAGCAACCGGGTCATCAAACCGCACCAATATGTTATTGATTCTAGTGTGAGTGCCAGTATACACAATTCTTTAAACGCGTTACAAAATAAAACTTACAGATACAAAAATTTCATTAAAATCTTTGATTAAAAGTTTTTTCGAAATTCCTGGTGCTCTAGACGCTACTTTAGAAAATATGCGTAGTCTTGTAACTCAAACTGATGGTATACTTAACAATTTCATCCAACGAACTTGGAAATCAAAAATTTCAGGCAAAAGTGGTATATTTATTCCTTTTTTTATACTTCGATGATTTTGAGACTGGTAATGCTTTAGGTAGTCATTCAGGCAAACAGTCTATTGCGGCTACATATTTAAGTTTTCCAACAATGCCGCCTGAATACTTATCCATGTCAGAAAATATATTCGTTGCTTCACTATTTAACACTACCTTGAAAGAGTTTGGCAAAGATTCATTGTTTGATTTACTTGTCACTGAAGTGATCGACTTAGAAACGAACGGCGTTGAAATAGTTATTGAAAATAAAATGCACAAAGTACAATTTGTTCTTGGATTGATTATCGGTGATAACCTTGGCTTGAATTACTTATTGGGATTTAGTCTATCATTTTCTAGTAACTATTACTGTAGATTTTGTAAAAACCACAGGTCCGTGATGTGTAGACAAACACTAGAATCTGATACTACTTTAAGAAACGAGGAAAACTATACAAGAGACTTAGAGTCAAATGATAATAAAACAACTGGTTTAAATGGAGAGAGCATTTTTAATACAATTCCCACTTATCATGTAGCTCAAAATATGGCAGTTGATATCATCCATGATATTTTCGAAGGAGTTTGTCATTATGATATTTGTAACATGTTATTGCATTACATAGATAAAATTAAATTATTCAGTCTTGACAGTCGCTTAATGTCATATGATTTTGCCTCTTTTAATTGGTGACATTATTCCAGACGATGACAGAGTTTGGTATTTCTTTATAAACTTATTAAAAATAATTGATGTTTTACTGATGTCACAAATAGATTTTTCAACAATAACATATTTAAAATATTTAATTCAAGAGCATCACGAACAGTATCTTAGATATTTTGCACATACATTTTAATGTTTTGGTTTTAACCAAAACATCATTTCATGGTTCTCTATCCTAATATTATTGAATGTGTTGGGCCTTTGAAACATATTTTGTGTATGCTTCGTAAAGCAAAACATATTTAAAAGTCAATTTAAATGTTTTAATCTTTGTGAACTCACTAGTTTTCCAACGATGTCCCATATTATGTCTAATGGAGAAATGTATTGTAGAGTAAAACATCATTAGTTATATTTCCGTAAAGGTCGGTACTGAGAAATGTACTAATATTATTTCTGTTATATGAATTATGCAGGGTGAATTTGAATTCGTGTCATTCCCATAAACTGGTGACGCCACTCCTGATTACGAACAACTTTCCATTCGGAACCATAGCCGAATTCAGCAGAAAATTGTTTGATTTCCAGAAAGTTCAGAATGGCTTACCTTTGTATGGGTAATCGAAAATCTTTTGTTCGAATTCCACTATGATTCCTCGGAGAAAATTGTTCGTAATCAAGAGTGGCGTCACCAGTTCATGGGAATTACACGAAATCATAATTGTATAACATAGAAATAATAAACTAATTTTTACGGTCTAGTAACCCTCAGTGTAGGAGTTATTGGATTTTTATCATTAAATATTTTTTCATGATGCTCAAGTAAATCCTCAATATAGAAGGTATTGAATTTTTTTATCATTATTTTTTTTATAATGTTCTTTCATATTTATTTCGAATATTTTACACGCTTCTGTTGTATACAAACAAACAAAATTTGTCATGATTTAAGGTGATGCTATCCTTGTCACTCACTATTTTGTAACCCAAGAAAAGATGCGATCTTTCTCACTATTTGTAACTCAAGAAAAGGACAGCAAAATTTTTAAGTACCTAAGTACTGAATACGGGAGTGAAGCAGGTATTTCAGAATGTTGCTCCAGCGTAGATCTGCGCTTGAGCATACTTAGAAAAAGATGTCGCTGTACACGTTACATAAAGCTGCCGCTATTTAACTATCCTCTAGCTGAGATCTCTGCTTGAGCAACATTCTGAAATACGGGCCTTACTCCTGTTAAATTTAGCTTAGTCTTAGCTTGTGTGCAACAGAAGCGACACCAATGTACATGTACAAGTTGTAAACTGATTTTTCTTATTTTCTGTGTAGCACATACGCCAGTTTTTCTATTAATATTTATGATGTTAATGTTAAATATCATAGTGTTAAACGATCTATAAGCCACATTATTATTAAGGTTGCAAGTTTGTTTAGAATGTTAAACATTCTAAACAAACTTGCAACCTTAACCTTGATTTTTAAAATTTAATTAATCAAGAACAGTTTTATTTATGATAATCAGTCATTTAACTTTGGTAGACTACATTATTAATGTAACCATGGTAATGTACCAGTAGTAGACCTGTATTAATCCCAGAAATCCAAATAATTGTAATATTCAAAGTACTGAACGCACAGCCAAAATATTCAAAATATTGTGAACACCATAGTTATAAATATCTGTCGTGTTTTTTACGCGTTTACAATTTTAGCACCTTGTATTGATGTATCCCGCGGGAACTACTCACTTTAAACGGGATAAAAAATATCTAGGGCATTTTCTACCTATCTAACTCATATTATAAATGCAAAAGTTGGGATATTTGTTTCATGTAAATCCGTTCATCCATTTCGCCGTGATTGAGCTACAAACAAACAAACATCCAAACATTCGCATTTATAATATTAGTTACGTAATATATTCTTGGGATGATTAGGTTCCTGATGTTAACTGTCTGTCTAAATGATTCGACATCTAATAATCGCATCACAATATTTTCTTTCAAATATATTGCTTTGTAAAATAAATATTCGTTTTCTTTGACCCTTTTAGTCTTAGAACGTTGCTAATTAGGTTTTATGTAAGATCAACCATGTTTAATATTTTAGGTTTATTACTTTGTATACATATAATCTTTATTGATATATTATAGAACTTAACGAGTGATTGATTTGCCTATACTCAAGTTGGTTGGAGTAGTGCCGAATGTACATTCGGCACCAACTGATGTGATCCCCTTTTATAAGAAATCATACGTGTAATTCAACTAAACCGAGTGCGCGTTGGGTCACTTGGTTTGGTGCTGATTGTACCTCGCACTTTTAAACTTCTATTTATTACTTGTTTTGATTTATGTGTGATGTAGAAACAACTTCACTTGGTAAAAACCAACCTCTCTATTTTTTTTTAAACTGGTTTCGCGTTTGACTACAATCTCACCTGAGGGAAAGTGACGATGTAGCCGAAGGTGTATCACGCGCACCCAGTAAATGCCTATTCACTAACAATTTTTCTGACTAAATTACAATGTTTTATCTACCTCAGCTGTAGTTATTATTACTGTAAATAATAAGTACAGCTGACGGTAGATAAAACATTGTAAAACTAAACCTACTAAAATTTTTAGTAGGGTAATCTCGATGTATTGGTCGTTTGAAGTCTATAGTTGATTCAAACTTAATTATTATTTGCTTTGACTTACACAGAATGTAGTAACAGCTATAGATTTTTGTCGAATATTACTTGTTTCTGCATTCTGTGTAGGTAAGTCAAAACAACTAATAAGCAACAGTTTGAATCAACGTAACACTTAAGTTCAAGCGACTAATACATCGAGGTTATCCCCACTAAAAATTTTAATAGGTTTTACAAAATGCTGATGGTTGGTTTTACATAAATATTAGTCAAAACAACTAATAAATTTACAGTTTGAATCAACTATACACTTAAGTTCAAACGAGTAATACATGGAGATTGTCCCTACTAAAATTTTTAGTAGGTTTTACAAAATGCTGATGGTTGGCTTTACATAAACATTAGTCAACACAACTAATAAATTTACAGTTTGAATCAACTACACACTTAAGTTCAAGCGACTAATACATGGAGGTTGTCCCTACAAAAAAAATTAGTAGGTTTTAGAAAATGCTGATGGTTGGTTTTACATAAAAATTAGTCAAAACAACTAGTAAGTAATACATTAAAACAACTAAACCTGTTTGTCAAAATGAGTAACGCGTGTAGGTTGTCCCGACTAACACATATTAGTAGATATAACAAAATCTTGATGACTGGTTTTACATAACAGTTTAGTTCAAACAACTAACAAGAAAAATATTGAAACAATTAATCATTTTAGTGTACACAACTAATACACAGAAGTAGTCCCTACAAATGAATTTTAGTTGATGTAACAAAACGCTGATATTCGATATTATATTAACACTTAAGTCGAAGCAACTAAAACCTACAGTTGATTCCACCGTACACTTCAGTCGGGACAACTAGAATTTGGTAATTATTTTATCTAATACGTTGCAGTTAGGGTAACAAAACCTCTGGTAATTTTTGAAACAACAATAAGTGAAGGTTAATTCAACTTAATTTTTAGTTAAAATAACTAACTATTCAAAGGTTGTCCTCGTTTTGTGATCAACCTATATTTTAGTTAAAACAACCTAAAATACTAAGTAGGTGCTATATTAACTTGTTTAATATAGGTCCGATCAACACTTTCATGTTAAGTTGAATTAACCTAAATCATATTTAGTTGAAGTTACTATACAAAGTCAACCAAACCTACTTTAGTTGTTTTAACTAAAAAAGTCGATAGGTGCTATATTAACCTTTAAAATTAGTTGAGTTTAAGTTGATTCAACCAAATTTTTCTTTCTGTGTGGATTCAATTAATAAAATATATGTACCTAATTAAGTTATTGAACCAAATTTATTATTATTATAGAATAAATTGATAATTAATGAAAAATTAAGAAATTATTGCAATTTTCGATTTCATATTCTATAGACGTTAAAATTATAATATTTCGATTTGTGATGCCCAAGCTATGGATCCAATCTACAGCCCCCCACTGCTTCATATATTATTGTCATGATAGGAAGACAGTGGAAAGGTAGCGGTCTGGAATACCAATCTTCTGCTTTTCCATCAAAAAACATCTACATTTGGATTTAAATGTTGGTTTAGATCTCAGTATTCTTATAGGAGGAGGTATGTTATTCCAACATTTTGTGGCTTGGTAACGAAAACTTCCTGTAAATGCCACGGTCTTATGACAATAACCCGCCAATAGAAAGCGACTTGGCCTAGTACTATACCTGTCATGAAAAGGTGAGAACCTTAACTTAGAATATAAATATTCTGGTTCTTTAAACTTTAGAACGTCGAACACCAGGCAAGCAAGGTGTAATTGCCTCCGTGATGCTATATTAAGGGTCGAGCATATTTTGTAGTTTGCGGACGCCATGTTGGTTTTTAACATAAAAAGTATCCTATGCCACTTCGGGTACTAAGACGAATCAAATAACACCCTGCACTTTCAAATCAGTCAAGCCGTTTAGAGTACAGAATGAGCCAAACGAACGGACATAAATACATACATACACTCGAAAAACATCACCCTCCTTATCACTATTCAGGAATCCTGACCCGTTAATTACAAGCACTAAAATGTTGAAAGTCAGTCACTTTCATTTGTGTTGTCAGTTTCAAGTTTAGTCGCTTCATCCTGCGCCCGCGCCACAGTCAACTTATAGAGTAGGCAGTAGTACTACTCAACTCTCACGCGTTCAAGCAACCGCTCCGCGGTGGGTAACTGGTACTTGGGCTAAATTCTAATACAAACAAATCTATTTAAGGTTTAAAAAACTATAAACCCTTACCATTTATTTTTTAATTGTTTTTTGTTTGTTGCTCAATCAAGCTGAACGGATTTGAATGAAATTTGTATATAGGTAGAATATATAGCAGGCGAAGCCGCGGGCGGAAAGCTAGTATTTATATAAATATTTATGTATGTTTATCCGTTATCAAGTATCCACACAATTTGCTTAGTTTGGGACTAAATGATTGGTGTAAGTGTCCGAAATATTTATTTATTATATTATAATTACATAGTTGACTTACTGGTTAGATGCTGACGAGGCCCATCCGCCCGAGGCCGGCCCGATCCGGCCGAGCTCACCCGGGGGTAACTCCACCGTCGAGTGACCTTTATGAAGAAGATTTACCCGCGCCATAATTATTTAACTGAAAGCGAATTAATTCCATTATTCCAAAGGAAATTAACTGTGATATCAAGCTTCTAACAAACCCGTGTCTTCTTTGTGTCATGTGAATAACAGAATATAGCTTATACGTGTTGCTTTTTATGTCCTAATCTCTCTCTTCGCTCTTGACAGCAAAAGCATAACGCAATTTTTGTGAAATACATATATTAAATTGAACAGTAGAGTTCTTTATGCTCGGAAAAACTAATTTTTGCATATGGCTTCATTATGGCTGCAATCTCAGGCTTGCAGCTTTGTGAATCCAGCTCAGGCTTGCTTACCCCGCCCCCGCAATACGTCCCGCAGCTTCATTATGGCTGCAATCTCAGGCTTGCTTACCCCGCCCCCGCAATACGTCCCGCAGCTTCATTATGGCTGCAATCTCAGGCTTGCTTACCCCGCCCCCGCAATACGTCCCGCAGCTTCATTATGGCTGCAATCTCAGGCTTGCTTACCCCGCCCCCGCAATACGTCCCGCAGCTTTGTGAATCCAGCTCAGTAGTTGACCGCTGCGATGCCAAGTATCATCATTATCTGCCTCAGCCTCCGACGGCTGATACGCACCGCTGCATGCAGAGCTAGGGTCTGAGGCAACTATCAGTAGCCCCGCCACAGGAAGGGCGCTCGCCACCACTAATATACGAGAGGTGTAAGTCTCTTGGGTGTCCCCGGGTGACGTTAGGGGGCGCTTTTTCTCACCGGCATAAATGCTCATGCCCTCGGGTATAGGGCGAGAACACCGGGGATATCCGCGGCGAGAACACAGCATTGTTCTGCGTTCTAAATCCTCTAACACTTGCTGCTCCCTCGTGATACTATTAAGAGTCGCACGTCGGTGCTCCTGGATGAGGAGGACCACTTTAGCAGCAGCCTGTTGATCCTCAGATGGGTTCATCTTGGTCACGTATGGTGTTGTGGCATAAACACTGGGCAAGTATCGTATATAAGTTATCGCATCCATTACGTATCTGTAACGATGGGCTCATCGCAAACGATTATTACGACCATCGTTGTCAGGCTCACAAAATCTTATTACGCATTTCAGATCAACGAGTGCGAGTGTCATCGTTACGATTGACAATGAATGAATGATCTCTCATACAAAAGTAATAACATCGGTATTACCTATGCGCATCGTATGATTGAAAACGTTAACGATAAAGGTGAGTCAGGACTCAGGCCCCAATACACGAAACCAAAAGATATAGTTTAATACATATAAACAATCAGTCTTCGTTATAATACATGGACGTGCCCAGGTACAATATTCATTCAACATTCATAAAGTAAAAATCAATACTGGCATGAATATACACTAAGTGTTCGGAAGGCGGACGACCATTACCCGCCATTACGATATATAATTGACACAATATGTCTAATACGATTGAAACCGATTAGACTGCCTGTCGTAGCTTCACTGCTTGTACGACGCGACCGTCGATCTAATAATGTAAATGGACCATTATCTTCGCGCCATCGACACCACGCTCATAAAATACGGTACACATCGGAATTATACACGTGTTACGTCGCTTTGAGCTGCTGTCACTGATATAATACTCATGGCAATGGTAAAAAGAAAGTAATTTATTCAATATCATAAATGTATAACTTGCTAATGTTACATTTTTAACTTAATATTAAAATTACTACTCATTCACAAAGCTGACTTCCCCAGAGAAGAACGGCTAAGAAATTCAAGGGTTGCCCTTTTTAGGTAGGTTTTGGGTTACAATTTGTAATTCGACAAAACAAGAAGCAGCCTATGTCCTTGCTCCACATCAGAAATTTTATAATAGCCTTTTGTAAATAATTTCTGTTTTATGACGGTTTGAAATTCTTTCTTACACTTTATGAAAAAGGGTCTTTCTAATAATTGTAAAAAAAATATAAATTCAAGTTCTGCATTAAAAATATTTTTAAAAACAAGCTTCTAATACTTCATGATTAGATTTTTTTAGGTCTCTTTTACAATGACAACATAATCATTATATATATCTACACACTATAGTAATATGTTTTGGGGTTTCCGGGTCAGTACGCTTCCACCTTCGACCTCATCGTCACTTAACATCAGGTGTGATTGAGGTCAAGTACCAACCCGATGTGCATAAAAGGAAAAACATTTTTGAATTTCAAAATAAAAGTGATTGTCTAGACATCTATGTTTTTTTTTTACACAACGGGTTAGCACTTGACCTCAATCACACCTGATGTTAAGTGTTTAGAGATTTTACTATAATAAATAACCGTGTTTACAAAATATCGTGTACGTGCTATTAAGTAGTTCCCCTCGCGAGACGATCCTGACTGCAGGATTAGTTCATGTATATGTATTGTCAACAGAATTGATTGACACTGTAAAATTTCAGGAAACGTAAACAGGAAATGATTTTGATTTGACTTGCAAATTTTTAAATATTGTAATAAGATGCATTTTCAACAAATTTACGAATATAGCAGTCATGTTCACGTAATTGTATAGGTTAATGCTCGAGTATATCTAGTCTGAGCTAAACCTTATTTACCAAGCTGACTATTCCACACCGAACTATGAAATTTCCTGATTCAGCTGCAAACATGGATCAACAAACAATTCCCCTTTATTTATGTAGTAGGCATTATCGCGAACTGATACAGAGTTGGGCTCAATATTTCAGAACACAGCGCGTTGCGTCAGCCTGTGCAGTACGTAAGGAAATAAATAATAGCATTGTAATAACAGATCTCCCAATGGTACGGATACAATGGTACGGATACAATGGTACGGATACAATGGTACGGATACAATGGTACGGATACAATGGTACGGATACAATGGTACGGATACAATGGTACGGATACAATGGTACGGATACAATGGTACGGATACAAGCCCGCAATCACTATGCAATACTTCAGTAGAGATAGTAGGTTAGCTTATTTTTTATGAAATATTGAAACGCATGTTATTTGTTCTCCAAATAACGCCGACTAAATCGAGATCGCGTGCTTCGTTTTCCATTTGGAGAGATTGTGGTCAAACGTGTATCAGTCTATTGTCAATAAATTGAATTGTAAACTGCTCTCTCGTAAAGTTAGCTCAATGTTTAGACGACCTGTTTGGTGTAGTGGTTAGCAACTCTGACCACTATACCAAAAGGTTGCGGGTTCCAATCCCGCTAGGGGCATACGTTGAATACGGACATGTGTACCCGAGTTGTGGATATTTTCATTTATAATAAGTATTTATTTACAAAAAAACATATTTATGTAGTATATCAACTATCTGGTATCCACAACACAAGCCTATAGTTGCTTACTGTAGAGCTAGATGGCGCTGTGTGTGTCTAAGGATATTTATTTATTTATAATGTCGGTTAGTCAATATTTCCTTTCAAGTGTCGATATTTTTTTATCTTACCTTTTGTATATTCTTAATATTATCCTGGTTTGCCTGTGTTTAATGTGTAAGCTTATTTGCAATAAAGTGTTCCATAAATAAATAAGCCTCTCTCATCTCGTGATTTGCATCACTTCCCGTGGAGGGATTCGTTCTAATCGCCACTCTTTTTTAATAACTCCGCACCTAACAAAATCTATCGTCCTGTGGTTGATGTGATGATGATGAGTACTACACAAATATTTACCTCTCGCGAGTTTCGAACTTACAACCGTTGGTTTCGCTGACAGGGTCACTATCCGCTACACCAAGTCGTCTATATGCTTGTGGTCATGCAGGTGTTAACCAAATTTACCCACTTATTATGTCATGGGTCTTGTAAGAACGACTATATTACATTACGTTACTATTTGAGTACGTTAGCCGTAGGTTTTATTTATCAATAAAGTTCTTTCGTGGCCAGTCGCTCCAGTTGGCAGAGTCCACCCTCACGTCCTCCCGACTCGAGGCCAAATCTCATAAGCCCGGCCTTACGTAGGCAGTGACGCGTCCCGGACCGGCCGCTGTGGCCATATGTACACCAATAATTTCACCGAAGTTTCAATTGCGAGGAGTGTAATTATAACTGACTATAATGTGAGGTCAGAAATGTTTCGAAAAATTATGATTAGGTCTTCAAATACTCGAATGAATGGATATTTGCAGATTTGGTAGATAAATCAAATGTATTGACCACACAAAGTAAAACACCTTTAGTAAGGAAGTCCACAATTCTGATTACGAACAACTTTCGTGGTGCTTTAATCTGTGCTCTCTTCTTAGCTTCTCACTATACCTTAGCACAATCCTTTTGTCGCTTATTATTATTATTTTATATATCAATAAATATTTATTTAGAACACCTATATATTTACGTTAGTATTTTGTTGCTATTTTATAGATGTTATGTGTAAGTAGGTATATTTGTCTATTGATCTATGTATGTGTGTGTATGTAAAAATATGAAATTTATTCACGTAGTTTGTATCTGCATCCCTATTTAATACCGCACAGCCTACCATTTCAAATGTACTGTCCTTATACCCAAAGGTTGCTTGGAAGAGATCGCTTTTAGTGATAAGGTCGCCAAATTGTACATTCTATTCTTACCACTTTTCTGAAACTGTATTTTCTTTTCTGTTGTGCAATAAAGTGTATTGTATTGTATTGTAACATTCCACTATGAACCATAGCCGAATACTTTTATTTATTTATTTATTTATTTATTTATTGCATATCACATGGTTCACATAGGTGTTAAATATAAAAGTGTACAAGCATGTGACACCCTGTAAGGGCACCGCAAAAGTATGAGAGAGAGCTTCTTATAATTAATTATTTATATTGACTAAAAGAAACCTAGCTTAAAGAGATCTAACATTTTTCATATTTAATACAAAATTTACCTTCAGCCGAAAATTGTAGGACTTCCATACTAAAGGTGGTTACAGAATGCTTTACTTTGTATGGCTAATCGAAAATTTATTCTATATTTAAACAGAAATCTTAGTTTATCCAATGAATAAACCCTCTTAAATCGTTACACACCGATGTCACCTCAGCCAATGCCTATCATAGACTCATTCTACCCACCACCATAACGTCTGTGTGTCAATTCCCGCTCGTTCGTTCATCACTCTCATATTAATGTTTCAAACTCAATCATAAAATAAACATAAACTTACGAAAGTTATGAGGAAAGTGCAGTGATATCATCATCATCGTCAGTCTTACCCACCCCCACTGTTGGGATACAGCCTCCTCCCACTGGGATCCACCACGCGAGCTCAGTGCGGTGGATTTGTGTCGGATATGTGGCCTCCTGGCGTAAGCACGGAATCACTCATTTTGAAATGCCACTAGTAGTCACCCACACAAGGACTTATCGCAGCAGATATCGCTTAACTTCGCTAATGGAAAACGCCTGTGTCAATAATGCTTCGATTACAGCAGCGTCTTTTTTTGAAAATGGAATACGGTCACCAGGCTATCATGGCTTTCCAAGAGGCAATATACGTCCGACCAACTGCGAGCGTGTGAGCCGCGGGCAGTGGGGCGTGCGACGGCGCGGGGCGTTTTATTGTCATGGTGCGTTCCCGTCTCCCCACGTTCATCTCACCCACTTATGGTCACAACACATTGGAGGCCTACCTACTGTGTTTAGTGCAAAAGGCTACTATCTGATTATTTAGATGATAAGCAATGCTGTGTTTATCAGTGGACGTTCTGGTGCTGATGTGATGATCAAATCATATCAAAAAAGTTTATAATATCTGAAAACGTCGTGACATACAAATACCGCTCATTTACAAGGCTGACTCACTAGAACGACCAAGAAACACTGGGGTTGCTCTTTTAAATAAATATTTATACAATTCTGATTCGACAAAGCAAAGAAATACATAATGGACTGAATATCGTCGAGCGGATGTGAAATGTGAAGGCCCAATGCCAGCGTGGTGAACTATGCATGGGTCCATACTCGCTCATATACGAGGGAAGGCCTGTATCCCTGCGGTGAAATATTACGGGCTGATGGTGATATATCTATATTATACCTATGTTATATCGGTTTCGGCGCTGACTAAGCTATATGCGTTTATATGGCAGTAAAACATTGCGCTACCGTTAAACACCGAAATGAGGCAAGGTTATCAACATACTACAGATCATGTCTATGATTTCTTATCTAAATAATCAGAAATTTTATAATAGCTTTTTGCACATATAGTTTCTGTTTAACGGCAGTGGTAAATTTATTTAAAGGCAAGTTTTGAAGTCTATTGGAACATAAAATATACATCCTTTAAATAACTTAGTGGCATTGTGTAAAGAACTGTTTATTTTTGTATTTACATTACACAATGTTTCCTAAACAATTGTTGATTCTTACGTGCAGTCGCAGAATGACAAGGTTCGTCAGTTTTCAAATACTTTAATTTGTCACTTAACAAGCACATGTTACCATTCTAAACTAAGTAACACACCCAAATGTTACATAGAAAATTATGTTAGACTCTTTGAGGACAGGGTTCATATTTAGCCGAACTGGTGTTAGTGTTCCTTGACTGTGTATAGTTGATCTAAAACCTTTTTATTAGTTTGACCTGCCAGTGTTATCGAAATCAACAATTTGTCTACAAGCAAAAGTCAACTTTAAGATGACTAACCTTTTTATGCCGCGACTGTACATTAAGTTTTCGTAAATATATTGCGATGCCAATGTTAATAAAATGATTCCCTTAAATGGTTATGACGATGATATGGTCCCAAACAAGCCAAACTACTGTAGTGTACTATGGATTGCAGATAATATTTACGTAGACATACATAACTACTTAAATAAATAAATAAATCTCTTTATTTCATGTATATATCAGCACTTTAACAATGAAGTTCTGCCAACTGTACTAGTTTTCACTGTGTTGGACTACTGTGTTGGACTTGGACAACTACTCTACTTGGGGGGATTGAAAATCAGCATTTCTGCTGAGTCCCTACCTTTTCATCACAGTTATCAATTATTATCAATTAATTACTTGTTAAATGAACTTCGTGGTGAATAAATACCTTTTATTTATTTAGTTATTATTATAAATATTTATGTAAATATCCATTACACTGATATAAATCTGCATAATCTTTACACAATTATTTAACTGCAATTATAAATCAATAGTCTCTGCCTAGTCCGACGGGGAACACGTGAACATATGTATGTATATATGTAATTATTTACCAACCCGTAGCGAAATTCAAATCCACAACATTGGTTCCTAACCGTCATAAAGTCAAAATATTTTATTTCATAGGATAAAATTATCACTTGAAAACGTCTCAAATTAAATTTACTGCTCATTACTAAGCTGACCCCCCAGATAGAATGAGCAAGTAACTCAAGGGTTGCTCTTTTTAAACAGATTATGGGTCACAATTTGTGATTTACAGTCAGAGGAAAATTTATATTATATGAATAATAAGACAGCTATGTCTAAGCTTGCCTGTCATCCAAATAGTGATTTTATAATAGCCTTTTGCTAATAATTTCTGTTTTATGATTACTTTAAACTTATTTAAAGGCAAAATATAAATGGATACCGGAAATTTATTATAAAAGCGTATACATTGACCTTTGAAGGATTTACTAACTTTGTGAAGTCGGCTAACATGAACAGATAACTGGTTCTTATTCCTTGTATTAACATTGTGCCTATCACTATTTTTAGTGAATAAGGTTATATATTTTTTTGGATATAACAAATTCATCTGTAAGAGAGTCCAAATTTATAAATGGCACGAATAAACCATTTTCCAGCCCAAAATGTTATTCGCCCACTAGTGGGTTAAAAGACAGCGAGCGCAACGGGAATACAGCCCAGTCCGTAGGTGAGTGTATCTGTCCGGTGCAGAGGCGGCCGACGCGAGACTGATCCCTAAAACAATGGATGTATTCGACGCAATTTATCGGACATTCTGTCTTTTTGGTCCCTTTCTCCTAAATAGAAGCGAGACAGCGGCTATTCATGTGTTAATGCATCAACAAGATCATGGCGAAGAATATCTTTATAATACAATTATAAGTAAAGACTGTTGTTGAAGAAACACCAGTTCCATTATAATTTCAATTATTAAGTCTCGTGGTATAGGGTGGCTCGGGCAATTGTGATATTATATCAAGCTAAGGTGAATGAAAGAAGACTTACGAAAGAGATATCCAAAGCGAATGTGGATGGTAGTGTTGGTAGGGGAAGACCACGGCGAACGTACCATGATCAAATCGGGGGCGTCTTAAAGAAAGGCCAAGTCAAGAGTACCCTAAACCGACGAGCATGTATGAACAACCTTATGAGAGTGAAGGAAGCAGAAGAGGTGTGTCAGGATCGTAGCAAGTGGAAGTCTGTGGTCTCTGCCTACCCCAATGGGAAACAGGCGTGACATTATGTATGTATGTATGTAAGGTGAATAGGATATCAGAATGATACTAGGAATTTAACAAAGCGAGGTAATGGTTTGACGCTATTGGGATACGAACCCGGTCACCTCAAATCTTTTAGGAGGCAATTACAGACAACCTAACACACAAATCATAAGATTCAATTATGATCATGGAACCTGAGTTGCTTATCCATGTAAGGTAAACATTTGCATGCCTCTCATGCCATCCAACTTGGCCCTCGCATGCAATCTGTGAGATTCATCCTATACGTCTACAGTCCCTCCTACTCAAATTCCATGACAAACTTCTTAAAAAGTAACGACTCACCGGATTCTTGAAATCGTCGGTGATAATGGTAACAGTCACTCACGATTGTTGATGTGCTAAGTGGTGGTCCGTCTCCTGTGACGGCTTGTAGCAAAATGAATATTCATTTTCGATGTGCTGACCTAACATTACCGTAAACGTCACCGCATTTTATTTGGTGTAATGGTTAGCAACTCTGACCACTATACCAAAAGGTTGCGGGTTCGAATCCCGCTAGGGGCATATGTTTGTGTGATGAATACGGACATGTGTACCCGAGTTATGGATGTTTTCATTTATAATAAGTATTTATTTACAAAAAAAAATGTATTTATGTAGTATATCAACCATCTGGTATCCACAACACAAGCTTATAGTTGCTTACTGTGGAACTAGATGGCGCTGTGTGTATGTCTAAGGATATTTATTATTTATTATTATTATTATTATCATTTTGGGTATACGACTGTCCGAATGATAAATTTCGTTGCTAATTTATCGCTATCTTCAACGTATATAATTGTTATACAATTTTATTACTGACGTATGTCTATTTGTTGTCAAGTATTATAGTTTGGAACTACGAGTAGATGATTGGTGAAAGCGTTCAAATTATTTATTCACTGTGTAGAGAATCACAGTAATCTTGTGGTTAAGTAGAAGAAGAAACAGGCTCTTTCTGGAAAAAGAACAGCGTGAAATTTAATTCGTGCAATTCCTGTTTAATGAAATGAAATGAAATGTTTATTTGCTACGGAATTTGGTACATGAAGTTCTTAAAGCTATAATAATTGTCTCCGCAAATTCTACCACTGTGGGGGTGTGCAAATATTGTTTAGAGTTAATTCGTCTAAATAATTATATAATTAATTTCTATACTAGATAATTTCAATTTGCAAATAGTTCATTAAATAAATAGGTACACAATGTCAAAGATTATGTAAAATTGATAATGTCAGAGGTTATGTGGTCGGATACTATTCCACAATCTGATTTCATACATGCCTAATTAGATTTCATTGGGTCATATTCATATTAGGGACATTTATTCAAGTATTCTTGTACACTATAGAAACAATTGTCGAACAGATATTCTTTGAGATTAATTTTAACCTCTGTGTCTTCTTTCGCACGTGCAAATATCTCCGTCAAGTATCGCGGCGCACCTGTCATCTTTGCGAAAATACCTGCTGTGCTGAAAACATTTATAGATAATTTTCTACTGGGTGTATTTGCAATCTGTAAAAAGTAACAGCTACGGGAATATATTGTCTATGGATATAATGAATGAACACAGCTACAGCTCTAATACAAAAAATCTGAAAAATGTTACGAGTTGTAATGTGTAGGTATCGCCTTATATCCACGATATAATTCGTATTTTTTAAACAATTACAGTTTAATTCATGTTTTTTCTAAAAACAGGTAATTAAATAAATAGTTATGAGAATCGGATGTTTTATGGCAGGTTTCTAAGCCCGTTCTAATAAAAAAAAGTAGTTGGAATTCTATACCTATACTCCCAGCCAAAAAGAAAAAATTATCTTCGGAAATACAGATTAAATAATCATAGCTACCATAACATGCCGCACATTATTGGATGCGGAATTTAATAGAGAACAAGTACAAACACAGTCCAAAGGAATTGGAACCCTATAATCATAACAATTGAGAGTTGAATATAGAGTGTCCCTTGGCACCGATCGGTGTCCGCGAGTGTTGACGGGATCAATTTTTTTTGGCACCGATCGGTGTCCGTGTGCGCCTACAGGTTGTCGCTTTTCGTTGCAGTCTTTTAAACATTCTGGTAATTTATTGTAAATGGTAATACACATATGGAATGAATTATGTCTATGTAAAAATAAGTTAGATTTTAGAGTATACTCCCTCCCCCCACTCCTAATTACGAACAACTCTCCACTAGGAACCATAGATAGCCGAATTCAGCCGAAAATTATCGGACTTCCATACTAAAGGCGGTTTCAGAATGGTTTACTTGGTGAAAGTTGTTCGTAAACAACAGTGACGTCACCAGTTAATGGGAATTACACGAATTCAAATTCACCCTGTATGTGTAGTGCATTTCTACAATTTTCTTTGGTAATAACTCAATCATACAAATAGAAGTAGAAAAAGAAAGGGAAATTATCTCAATTCTACAAGAAAAAAAGAGAAATCCTCCGCTTCCATCGCAGAACACTTCCCTCTGTGTCGGACCTAATGAGTGCATAATAACTTATCACGTGTGGATGATTATTAATAACTCGCTGTACTCGTCGCGGAGCAAGCTAATAATAGCGCTATTGTTTGCGGGAAGGGGAGGCGACGTGACGTCACAATATTGCAGGAACACTCGTCATAAATCATTTTCGTCAAACAATGCTTCACTATTGTTTTTTCCTTTGCCATTTATAATACAATCTTTATTCACAGAACTTACAATGAAAGTCTGCGTGTGCGTTGAGGAAGGGAAGAGCGTTTTGAACGAGACAATTTTGTGGTTGACTTTTTCGAGTGCATTTTTTTTTTTTTTTTTTATTAAAAACTGGATTCGCGTTTGGCCACAATCTCACCTGATGGAAAGTGACGATGTAGCCGAAGATGTATCACGCGCACCCAGTAAATGCCTATTCACTCTAGACTTGAAGATCCCAAGGTTGTAAGTGTCGGGAAAAACCGACGCGGGCAGTGAGTTCCATACCTTAGCAGTCCGCATTATAAATGACGAAGCAAAGAGCTTAGTGCGGATGTTCGGTATGTTGACAACATATGGATGGAAACCCCCCCCGCGCCTGGTTGTCCGAAGATGGAAAGGGGACGGTGGAATAAGATCATGCAATTCCATCGCACACTCCCCGAAATGTATCCTGTAAAACACTGAAAGGCATGTGGCCCTACGGCGGTGTTCAAGGCTTTGCAATTTGCCGGTGACCGTTGAGTCATCGCCTATGAGTCTTATGGCGCGTCGTTCCACAGAATCGAGTGCAGCCAGTTGGTACTTGGCTGATCCGTCCCAGAGGTGACAGCAGTATTCCATGCACGAGCGGATCTGAGCTTGGTAAAGCTCCAGCAGCTGCTTTGGTGTGAAATACCGCCTGACCTTAGAGAGAATTCCAAGCTTCTTGGCTGCTAGTTTCGCTTTCGATTCGATGGAGCGCCCAAAATTCAGACTCGAGGTTAACTCCAAACCCAAGAGGTTGAGATGGTCAGAGATTGGAATGGATACATTCCGGAAAGTCGGAGTGAGGTGGAAAGGACTCCGTTTGCTAGTGAATAGACACGCCTGTGTTTTAGAAGAATTGAACTCGACAAGATTGGCGTCGCCCCAGTCGGACACTGCCTTTAATGTCGAATTCGTACCCTCCACCATTGACTCCCTGTTAGAACGAATCTCATCTCCACTAGATTGTGCACTGGACATGTATCTCTCTGACGTTGTGGTGTCGTCTGCATACCCATGGGTACCGGGTTGGAGCAGATCGTTGATGTGCAATAAGAACAAAGTAGCAGAGAGAACAGACCCCTGAGGTACACCGGCGTTAATAGCCAATAAGTCAGAAGAGCAGCCGTCAATGACTACCCGAACTGACCGTTCGCTCAGGAAATCAGATATCCAGGTACACAATACCGGAGGTAACCCGTACGCTGGAAGCTTGCTTAACAGGCTAGCATGCCAGACCCTGTCGAAAGCCTTAGAAATGTCGAGGGACACAGCAAGAGCCTCGCCATGTCTCTCAATGGCCTCACCCCAGCAGTGAGTGGTATATACGAGCAGATCGCCAGTAGATCGGTTCCGGCGAAAACCATACTGCCGATCACTGAGCAGATCGTGGTGTTCCAGATATGCCATCAGCTGGTCGTTCAATACACGTTCCATGACTTTACAAAGTACGGAAGTGATTGCGATAGGTCTATAATTGGCAGGATCGGCACGACTACCGTTCTTGGGCACAGGCTGAACGTTTGCAAGCTTCCAGGATTTTGGGACTTGACCCGTTCTTAAAGAAAGTCTGAACAAGCATTGCCTTGTGCATTGAAGGGGTAACGCTACATTGTTTTGATTTTGTATGTTTATATTTTTTTTATGTATGTATGTACACCGATATCTCCCAGATTTGGTGGTTAATTCACGTGGTTTTCTTATAAATGAAAGGGGGTATCGTTAAGTTGGTCACAATGTAATTTAAATGCAATTGGTTCAGTGTATTTCTTGGAATCATGGTAAACAGCAGAATAGCATTTAGACGATTGTGTAGTTTTTGCACAGGGAAACTAAGAGTAGATACGGTTTGGGTTTATATGAAAAAAGTGTGGAGATGGTCGGTGTTATTATCAAGAAATATAACAAATCGAAGTTCATCAGGTCGAGCTGGTATACCCCAACTGCTCATCTAACCTGTAGGCGCGAGAAGTGTCGCCATTCCACTAAATTGATCAGGGAGATTGGCAAGCACGTTATAAAATAAAAACATTAAAAAAAAACGACTTTACTGAATCAGCCTCTCAAAGTATCTACAGGGCTACAATTGAATGTAAAACAATGTACATTATAATCACTGTTATGAATTATGAAAATAATGTTTATAATATGTATTGTATAACAATCTGCCTGACGAAATAAAATTAGTTAATGACAAAATGTTTAAAATTCGATCGATACAATGGCTTCAGGCAACGTGTTTCTATGATGTTAAGGAATATTTAAATTATCAGAATGCTATGTAAAGTGTCACAAATCATATTTTGCACATCTGCATGCAGATTGAATACATGATTCCTAAATTTCTTATCAGACCTTGTAAACTGTATTCTGGCAAATAAATAATTACCTCATTTCGTTATACACATCAGCGCCGACTTCGAAAGAGATTTTTTCATATAGTAGAAATAATAATTAGGACAGTGAACACAGAAAATAACTGCTTGAGAGATACGAGCATATCGATAACATTATTTTTTACTTTGTGAATACAAAGTGATTCAGTGAAGTCGGTTGTTATTGTTACTCGTATTTATGCACAACGGGTTACCTATTGACCTCAATCATACCTGATGTTAAGTGAAACATGAAGCCGAAGTTATAAGCGTAATGCCCCGGAAACCCGATCTTTGGGGAACTGGCTATGTTATCTCTTACAACCGGAGCATAACAATGCTATTAACATTGCTGTTTGGCGGCAAGGTGGTAGCTCTACCACCAATCAAACCGAGTATTAAACATTTTTTTTTTATCCACAACGGGTTAGCACTTGACCTCAATCACACCTGATGTTAGTGAAGTTAAGGCCGAAGGTGGTAGCGTACTGACCCGGAAAATCCCATCTTATTTGGGGGACTGGCTATCTTATCTCTGATAACCGGAACACAACAATGCTATTAACATTGCTGCTTGGCGGCAGATTTAGATAAGATGGTGGTAGCTAACCAGGCGGACATTTAAAATGCCCTACCACCAATCAAACCGAGTACTTAAACATGTACCCCGCTGGGGATCGATCCCGCGACCTCCGAAACATAAACCCAATGTTGTTTACATTGAGCCACGGAGGCGGTTACTAAACATGTACCCCGAAGAGCATCTTTTTGTGATCAGCGTAACTCAGTCAGAGTTCACAATACTGCGCAATTACGGGACCCCTCTTCCTCCTCCTCCCCCCCTCCCCTCCAGCCCCGTGCACACGCTCCTCGTCACAGAATCAACATATTCCAGCTTAAGATTCTTTTGAACATGAAGCGACTTCCTCCAAATACCTTTAGTGATTCGGATAATTCAACTTGTACCTACTTAAAATCGATCCGCACGGTATTACATACAAACTTTCAATTCCAAATTTATTGAAACGAATAAACCGATTCTAATGAAATTGTATAAGGATCACAAAGTAAAAAGAGAAGAACGATTAAATTAGAGCGATTTTAAGTTTTCCATAGCAACAGAAAAAAACGCAATATATTCTTTTAAATTAGATAATTTGAAAATGCTTTCTACTAACTTTTTAGATCTATGTATCCTGCTTATGCGTATGAAGTTTCATTAGAATCGGTCTATTCATTTAGAAAAATTTGGACTTGGAACTTTGTATCGAATGGCGTGTGGCATATACACTTTTAAACGAAAATTTCGACGCGCAACGAATTCTTGCACATTTTGAAATCAAGTATACTTTACTAGCTTTTGGCCCGCGGCTCCCCCTGCGTGGGAATAACTTGTTTATCCCGCAGGAATTACTCATTTTATTTTTTTTAATTTTTTTTTTATTAAAAACTGGTTTCGTGTTTGACTACAATCTCACCTGATGGAAAGTGACGATGAAGCCGAAGATGTATCACGCGCACCCAGTAAATGCCTATTTACTCTAGACTTGAAGATCCCAAGGTTGTAAGTGTCGGGAAAAACCGACGCGGGCAGTGAGTTCCATACCTTAGCAGTCCGCTTTATAAATGATGAAGCAAAGCGCTTAGTGCGGATGTTCGGTATGTTGACAACATATGGATGGAACCCCCCCCGCGCCTGGTTGTCCGAAGATGGAAAGGGGACGGTGGAATAAGATCGTGCAATTCCATCGCACACTCACCCAAATGTATCCTGTAAAATACTGAAAGGCATGCGACCCTACGGCGGGGTTCAAGGCTTTGCAATTTGCCGGTAACCGTTGAGACATCGCCTATGAGTCTTATGGCGCGTCGTTCCACAGAATCGAGTGCAGCCAGTTGGTACTTGGCTGATCCGTCCCAGAGGTGACAGCAGTATTCCATGCACGAGCGGATCTGAGCTTGGTAAAGCTCCAGCAGCTGCTTTGGTGTGAAATACCGCCTGACCTTAGAGAGAATTCCAAGTTTCTTAGCTGCTAATTTTATCGGGATAAAAATATCCTATGTCTCAATCTAGGGTATATTCTACCTACATACCAAATTTCACCCAAATCCGTTCATCCGTTTCGCCGTGATTGAACAACCTACAAACAAACATCCAAACTTTCGCATTTATAATATTACTTACATTGCGTGTTACCAGCTCCAGGTTCTGTTGGGGGTGGTAGCTCCGTCTCTACCGGGGATTATATCAGTTGGGAACTCTATTCTCGAAGTTGTTAGCGAGTATGTCTATTTAGCACAAGAGATCCGACTAGACAGGCCAAACTTCGAAAGAGAGGCTTGAACTTGGATGAGCAACTTTCGGCAAACTGCGCAACATCTTTTCGTTTAAAATACATCCGTGCTTGAAAATTAATGCATGTTACCAGTGATGACTTTTGGCAATGAAATGTGGTCTCTCACTATGTACCTCATTAGAAAGCTCAAAGTCACGCAATGAGCTATGGAGAGGGCGATGCTCGGCTTGTCACTACGTGATTGAATCAGGCATAAAGAAATACGTAGACGAATGTATTTGGTATTTAGATAGAACAAACCCTGAATATAACATAGGATATATTTTTTAAAAACACTCCATTTTAAAAACAGTTGAAGGCTTTGAATGTCGAATTAAAACACTTGAAAGTCATGAAAGAGAAAATATAGCACTACGCGTCTCGGTGTCGCAGTTGCAAGAACAGGTCAACAGACAGAATCAATTTGGGCCTAGAAATGAGGTGGAAGTCATCGGTATGGCAGAACTTCCGAATGAAAACCCTATACATCTAGTTATGACGCTTGCGAATAAAACAGGTGTTAGACTAAAGGAAGGGGATTTGGACTATGTATCGCGTGTAGGCCTTGCGAGGAATCCCAAAGAGGAAAAAGTGGATCAGCGAATGACGTATTTCAATTAGAGAGGATGTTTCAATTTCTAAAGCTTCTAAATAATCCAAGCAACACAGTGTGATGCCGACTTTATGGCCCTGATTCTCTACAATATAATTTTTTCCCGAAACTCGACTTAGCATAATATCTATTCTGTAGGCGGGTTGTAGCAAACCGGTCTATAAACTCGTTTATAGCTCCGTAAGTCTCAGATTTACGCTCCACGAGTTCATTTTGCTTTCGATCAGTTTACACGATATTACATAATTCACAAGAGTTTCGAGGTTTTAACATTCGACCATGTAGACAATCTTCTTCTTCTTTTCGTGTCGAGGCAAGTTTCAAATTTTATTGGACCAGAACTTAGCCACTCTAACAGCACTATCTGTGGCGTTAAGGAGGTCGTCATAGGTGCAGCTGTCAGGACACGCGGGGCTGGACAATACGTGAGCCATTGTCTGTGGGGAGACTCCGCACTCGCATCGATCACTCCCGCCATCGGAGAAGCCCCACCTACACAGATTATCTTTGCTGCGGCCAACCTGAGTTCGAAGCCGATTTAAGGATTTCCAGGTTGGCCATGGCAAATCGTGTCCAGGAGGAAGAGACTCCTTGAGCGGGAGGAACGACGCAAGAGAGTATCTTTGCCGCCACAGGCTGCAGCGAGCATCCGAAGCCACACCTTGTACGGGAGCAACGCACTTCAAAAAGCTATTACGACTCTGGAGTCTTTGAGGCACTGTTGAATGTTGGTACATCGGGTGGCGAGCATCACTCTCAAGTATAGCTCTCTCAATGGAGCTAGCTATTTCTCGCCGAATATCTGGGGGTGCAATTCCTGCCAGCGGATACAGCTTCTGTACCGGAGTCGGTTTTAGACAACCCGTTATGATCCGGCACGTTTCGTTCAGAGCTATATCCACCTGTTTCGAATGAGCCGAACGACTCCACACAGGGCATGCGTACTCGCCAGCGGAGAAGGAGAGAGCGAGACCAGTTGTCCGCAGGACTTGCGGCGATGCCCCCCATCCGGAAGTGGTAAGCCGCAATAAAAGATTGTTGCAAGTATTGACCTTTCTCCGGATATTTACATGTATGTATGTATGTAATGTATACAATATGTAGACAATATGCCACGAATTGTTGCGTATTTTTCATGTCCTCAGTTATCGGATTAATTTTTTGCATTCAAGAGATAAGGCTCATGATGTCAGCCACAGGACGTTCACTGGTTATACTCCTCCCCAACAGATTTGAAGAGCGGCCGAAGCGGCCTCCACCAAGCGATTTTCCGCAATATTCCTTAGGTCCTCTATCATGTTGTGGGTGGACTCCGACTCTGCACTTGCAGGTGCGTGGTCTCCACTCGAGAACTTACATCAGTGTACATTTGTTTGCTTTTCTAATGAAGAAGTCGCTGTCGCGTAATTGTGAAACATATGTGTGTAGCAGATATTCAGCATCTTTTGATGGAAAGTGAGCCGAACGAAGCCAAACATTAGATCTTAAAGATTTGAGGTTATTCCAAAGTATTCTGTCTTCTCCACTGTCAGATGAGGCCAGATTGTTATATCGTCTTGTATACGTTGTGTAATTTGTACGAAACTGTCATTTATTGTAAAAAAATTTCATTTATTGCAGTAGTGATGGTGATTGTTTCGGGGCACTGTGGAACTGACTCAGTCACACAGAGACTTAAAGGTCCTAAAAATAAAGGGAAAATAAATTCCTCGTCTGCGACATTAGCCTTCTAATAGACCTATCTGAAATTTGGTATGTTATAAGTAGGTCTAGTGCACTTATAGGAAAAACTCAGAAAGAGGAATATCTTTTAACAAAATTATATTTCAATAGATGTGAATCCGTCCACGACTCCCTGAATCGGGGAACGATTAACATGTCTCCATTGTCTCTCCCTCTCACTGGTTGCTCGAATTATTCAGGGTCTGATTCGTTATACGTACAAACAAAGCGATAATCCCTGGATTGTGATGTGTCGCGTCACTGTATAAATACTAACAGTAGCTCAACTTGCTTTTGGGAGTATTCAACTCGTCTGGATATTCCGAGCCTATGGGGTTTAGTGTTTTTAAAGGATTGAACTGTTAAGCAACTTGATGTTAAGTGAAGATGAGGCCGAAGGCGGAAACTGACTCGGAAACCCCATCTTATTTGGGGGACTGGCTATGTTGTCTTTGACAACCGGAACACAACAATTCTATTAACAATGTTTGGTGGCAAATTTAGTTAAGACGGTGGTAGCTAGGTAGGCGGACATTTAAAATGCCTTACCACCAACCAAACCGAGTACTAAACATGTACCCCGCTGGAGATCGAAGCGTGAGCTCCGTTTCTTAAACCCTATGTTGTTTACATTGAAGCCACTGAGGCAGTTAAATGTGATCGAACACTAATGAAAACAACCGGAACTGCCTATTTAAGGCACCCTACGCAGAAGACGAAGAATATCGAAATTGTCACCCATTCACGTTGGACGTTGCTTAACTTCGTTGATCAAAAACAGATACCAAACAAAACAGTTAAGCTACTGGTCGCTTGGTCTCCCGCCATAGCCGGAGCTCTCGGCAGACATTACGCAGGCACCTAATGAAATCACTCCGCGCCGCTTCGACAGACGCGACAGATAATATACTCACCGGTTACATGTCTCACAATACAGGAAAGCGTACAAAAACAGCTGCCAAGTATTATGGAGAGAGGAAACTTATGATATTACTATAATATATCATAGCGTTTATCATGTTATTGTACTAAGTTGTACGCGAGAGTATTTTGCAAAAGAAAAGGTACGCTATAGGCTTACTGGAAATGAGTTTTTTTTTATGTATGACGGGTTCGTACTTGGCCTCAATCACACCTGATGTTAAGTGAAGATGAGGTCGAAGGTGGAAGCGTACTGACCCGGAAACCCCAACACATCTTATCTCTGACAACCGGAACACAACAATGCTATTAACATTGCTGCTTGGCGGCAGATTTAGATAAGATGGTGGTAGCTAGCCAGGTGGACATTTAAAATGCCCTACCACCAACCAAACCGAGTACTTAAACATGTACCCCGCTGGGGATCGAATCTGCGACCTCCGAATCGTAAACCCAATGTTGTTTACATTGAGCCACGGAGGCGGTTAAGGCGAGTAAGGCATATGATAGATACATAGATAAGTCTTTATTTGTAGCTCCAATCGTGTGAGTGCAGTCGCATACTTTATTTTTGTTCGTGTGTTGGAACTTATTGTATGTACACACATACAACAATTGTTGTGCATGTACACATACAACACTTATTGTACATTATGTACATACAACACTGGGACACTGACATTATGTGTTTGAAGGCGCTGTGTATGTGTGTGTGTGTGTGTCCGGATTACTAACTTTTGGGCAAGAAACGTTTCCCAAATTATCACATGCCAAAGTATGTTTCCCAAATTTTCATTTGGCAAAAAAAAACATTTGGCAAAACAACTTTTCGCAATTTTACAGTTAGCAATATTATTTTCGGCAATTTATTGTTTAACAAATAATTACGTGGAAATGTTTCATTTTACCAAGTATTACGTAGGCAAATATGGTTTCTACCCCAAAATTATATTGTTATTATACAAATAAGAAAAAGAAAGAAAGAAAAACATTTATTCAGCTTACAATGGGCATGTACATGAAAATTTTTTTTGAGAAATTTAAACTAAATCATAATAATGCAAGCTGACATAGGTTCCAGCTCAGCATAATGCTGTGGCAAGAACCATATAATACCGAGTGTATTAATTCTGTGCCACAGCGCTGATTTTCAGCTGGCACCTTTGTAGGAGGTTAGGCGCTCATAGAATAATTTAAAAGAAAAAAAAAACAAAGAAATATAATAATTGACTCCACATATTGTGCACTTATTTTACACATACATAACTTATTCCAGGAAACAGACAGACAGACAGACATAAAATAAACTACACATTACAGGTACCTAATAAAGGTATACAAACAGTTATAATTTAACAGGGGGCGCAATACTATCATTAAGTAATATCAAATCAATTCACAGTCACAGCTCTAACCTAACCCACTTTTCTAGCAGTTCTAATCTAGCCTACGTAACATTGTACTTAACTATTGTACTTACTTGTTTATTCTGATTGTGTGAAGTGACAATTTAATAGGTAATAATTATAATAATAATGATTTAAATGAATGAAATGAAACTAGTGCGATAAGTTTTTTGGGAAGTAAAATTTGACGAAAAATATTTTGCCAAACGGAAGGATGTGTCCAGTCTTTTTCAAGATGTAGGCTTCTCAGTAATACGTGGTCCAATTTTTGACCTCTCGAGTGAGGTTTATGTGTAATTAAATTAATGTTATATAATGTATTCAATACTCATTACTTTATTGATTTTCCACAATGTGTACGTAAGGTGTTAACTAAAATATATTTGTGTATAAAATGTATCTGTGTAGTTTATCAACCATCTGGTATCCATAATACAAGCCTAGTACTTCGTATGGAACAGGATGTGATAACTATAATATCAGTGAAGCCAACCAAGCCAAGTTAGGCCACAGGAGATTTTCAATTGCAAGGTAAAAAATTAAACATGGCGCCCGCCAACAACTAAATATGTTGTCGGGTTTTTTCGTTTCTAAAGGAGTTGGCTAAACTACTGCCCTTAGCATGTATAGAAATGTGTCACTTGCAGGTAATGATGAAATATTGAGTAATTAATTATTATGCGTTTATTATTCTCCTAGAACTTTCGTGAATTTATCAAAAAATTAAAGGTTTTCACTTTGACCTCAGTTACCTGACCCAATGAAGCATAGATCTTTTTTAGTTCACTCTTCTCGGGGAAGGCAAAGGAACCTAACTCCATACAGCCATGTCTTAGTTCTCTTATTTCTTCAGTTTAGTGAAGTCAGTCTCAGTCAAAACAAGTCATTCGACGTATACTTGGCGTGGCGTACACAGAGTTTAATTCATGTCATTAATAAGTGACAGAGTGCTTTAAGAAAGATTTTGGCGACTTCTTGTGGGAAACCGCGTTATGCATTCACTTTGTACACCATAAAAAAAATCATAATAAAATAAAAAATATACATTGGTGTCGATTCGGATGTACACCAACTAAACTAAAACGAATTTTAAAGTAGTACTGTCCCTTTCTCCCTGCATTAATGTGCGTGCTGGTAACGGGCACATATTCTTACTCAGTATATATAGTATATATAATACATATATACCTACATACATACATATCTACGACCGCAAGTCAAGTGTAGGTGACTCTTATTACGCCGCGAAGCTGTTCAAAATAGAACAAAAGTGTTACGCTTGAACTGCAAGCCACTGTTCACAACTCACTCACTTCAACACTAATCTGAGTTATTCAATTTTTAATTATTACTTAGGTAGAATGTATAATAGCATATAAGAAGGCATGTGTTTTAACACAAGTTGAGATAACTGAATACAAGATTGTTGTAAAGAAATAAATATTTTGTATTACCTATTTATTTTTATATGTGTAAGATGTATTGATATACCTGAATGTCTTTCCTTACTAGTTGAAGTTCTAGTCTCTTTAGTCTTATAGTCTTTTAAAGCTAGTACTATAGCCAAGATCAAGATTCTGAAAGTAGACCTTGATTTTTTTTTTATTTTATTTAAACGGCTGCATGAAATCATTCTATTATCGCAAAAACCCTATTTATTTGATTTTCTTACGACGTATACAAGCGTCTAGCTAAAATCTTTTTTACCCGACTGCCCAAGGAAGGAGGGTAAGGTTTTTCGAGTGTATGTATTTTTGTATGTATGTATGTCCGTTTCTTTGGTGCATCCTGTAGCCAAAACGGCTCGACCGATTTCGAAGTGCATGGTGTCGTTAGATTCGTCTTGGTACCCGGAGTGACATAGGATACATTTTATAGCATAAAATCCAACATGTCGCCCGCAAAATAGCAGTCGGGTTTTTTGGTTTTTAATACTAAATAGTTATTAACTTAGTTTGTTTACTAACGCCTAGCTAAAAGTTCATAGCAAAATATTCTAGTTGAAGTTTGTATACAATGTTAACATAGGAGTTTCTACGATTTTATTTTGAGGATTATAACATTATGAAAAGTTCCTGAAACTTACTTCACACCAAATATGATTATACAGCAAGTTGGCAATACATATTACTAGGTACAATGTTTATACATTGCTAGGGCAGTCGCCTATACTTCAATTTAGCCATGTTATTTGTACTTGTAACAATTGCATCTAATAAAATGTATTTATGTAGTTTATTAGGCGTCCAATTTGAGAGATCTTGACAAACAGAACCGATTTGATTAGTGTTTCATAAATATTTATCAGCGACATTATTTTTTTTTTTTTTTTATTTTTTATTATAAGAAATAAATAAATAAATATATCGGACACTTACACCAATCATCTAGTCTCAAACTAAACAAAGCTTGTGCTATGTATACACATATGTAACGGATAAACATACATAAATATTTATATAAACATCCAAGACTCGGGAATAAATGTTCGTATTCATCACACAAACCTTTACCCCTCGCGGGATTCGAACCCGCAACCGTTGGTTTCGCTGATAGGATCACTATCCACTACACCAATCGGTCGTCATCGGAATCCACCAAACAGAAATGCGTCCAATACCTTTCCAAAGGAATTATTATCATTACATCTAGAGCGTTATAGAGATGGAAGCTTTGAATGTATAATTTTGCAAATTCCCTCATCCCCCGACGTGAATCCTCGCGGATCGTAATCCCCCTCGATGGGCCATTCGCTTTTAATGCCAAATATTTTTAATCGACGTTAAAAATGAGGCTTCACGTATAAATGGCTGCTTTTGTTTATGTAATTTAGAAGTATTGCTTTTTGTATGTGACACGCAAACGGTACATATTACAAATAGTGTTATAATTTAAAAATTATCATGTTCATCATCATCATGTCGACGGATTTGACGAACTGTTTTGTGTAGTGGTTAGAAACTATCACTGTTATACCAAAAGGTCTCGGGTTCGAATGCCACTGTTTGTATGATGTATACGGACAAGTGTATCCGGAGTTATGGATGTTTTTCATTTATATATGTATATATTTACAAAAATAATGTGCTCGTGTTTATCATGTAAATTAAGATATCTTTTCATATACAAAATAAATAAAAAACACGCTCTGACCTGCACTTGAGAAGCCTAAAAGCTAGTTATAAATAATACCTAGTTTTGATGGCGGTTATTTAACAGAATTCACGATTATAAAAATGTGGCAGTTTTTATCAGTACTTAATTTAAAATTCTCTAGATTTTCCCTAAATTTTCTTAAAAAAAGATGTAAATATATTTTTTGGAAAAATGTTACTACTCGATCTAAGATTGATCTAAGGTGCCTTACTTAATTTAGTGGTTTTTATGCTCAGTATGTTAGCACTTGACCTCAATTACACCTTATGTTAAGTGAAGATGAGGCTGAAGGTGGAAGCCTATCTACCCGGAAACCCATCTTGGTTGGAGGACTGGCTATCTTATCTGTGACAACCGGAAAACAAACTATTAGTATTGCTGCTTGACGGCAGACATAGATAAGATGGTGGTAGCTAGCCAGGCGGACATTTAAAATGCACTATCATTTCGATTACGGGTTCGATAGCGGGTTACATGTTTAGTACATAATTTTGTTGGTGGTAGGGCATTTTAAATATCCGCCTGACTAGCTACCACCGTCTTATCTAAATCTTCTGCCAAACAGCAATGTTAATAGCATTGTTGTGTTCCGGTTGTCAGAGATAAGATAGCCAGTCCCTCAAATACGATGGGGTTTCTGGGTCAGCAAGCTTCTACCTTTGGCCTCATCTTCACTTAACATCAGGTGTGATTTAGATCAAATGCTAACCTATTGTGCATAAAATAAAATCTATTCACTACTCGTATTTGTTGGATCAACTGTTTAGTGCGTAGAGCAAGTTTCCTCCAACAACCTACCAACACTCGTATCACAGAGAGATGTATACTTCTAGTAATATGAAGTTTAAACTGTTTGATTAAACGTTGTCTTCGTTAATTGTTTGCAACATTGAGGATTTTAATGACGAAGGACTTCGAGTGAAACAATTAATTATCCGACGATAATTGTCGGATGCCTTTCTTCTTTCAATTCTTATTTTTTTTTGTATTATTATTTATCTCAATAAAAGCTTGAAAACTAAGATATAGTCTAGATATAAATAAAATCTTCTTGGTGTAAGTGTCCGAATTATTTACTTTATTTTTATTATTATACCCAGACTCCTGAGGCTCTCCCTCATATTCAATCATCAATCCCTCAAATCAATTGGGTTATAATGTGAGATTGGGATATGTGGGATCCAATAAGAGTTCCTTTCCTCCTTTTGAGGTAGTTTTTTTTTTGGTTGGTGTTAGGGCAAATGTCCACCTGAGTAACTACCATCATCTTATCTAAGTCTGCCACTAAACAGCAAAGTTAATAGCATTGTCGTGTCAGTTATCAGAGATAAGATAGCCAGTCCCCTAAAATAAGATGGGGTTTCAGTACGCTTCCACCATCGACCTCATCTTCACTTAACATCAGATGTGATTGAGGTCAACTGCTAACCCGTTGCGGAACCCAAAAAAGTAATATAGTAACTATCCGCTTTAGGCTGCCCGCTCACGACCGACAATCGGTGACCGATTTTTTGTATGACAAAAATGAAACGTACTGATTGCAATATTTCAACGCCCACGTCCTACAAAAAATCAGTCGCAATATCGGTGATAAACGTATTGATGAAAAAGCAATTATCGGTCCTACAAAAAGTCGGTCGTGGGCTGGCACACTTAAACGTGCATAGAAGCGGGCCGCAGGTGGCTTCGTCGCCGCCTCTATTGGTTGGTATTCACATTCAGATTCAGCGCAGGGGCCACCGAAGGGGGAGGCATGGGGGGGGGGGGGGGGGTACACGACATAGGACTGTATTATACCCCCCTTCCTCCGATTCTGGTTTATTGCGACGATATTTTACGCGAGAGGTCTCTTTATTATCGATGCAATAAATAGGAAATCAAATAACACCATATCTCTCTACACCTGCGTTGTGCGAACGAATTGGATTGGGGAAGTGTTCCGACAAAAGAGCTGCCGTGTTCCCGAGTGTACCGGTTTTTCGGGAGATCTACCGAATTTGTGCTTCAGATTATGGTTGTAAAAAGAATTGAACCAACTCGTCTCTTCCCGTGGTGGTCGTAAACAATATTGGGTTTACGAATCGTAGGTCGCGAGTTCGATCCGCAGCGGGGTACATGTTTAGTACTCGGTAATTTCCACCGATTTTCTGACCACAGTTGTACCGCATTACTATTTACCTGTTCGGTAACACTTGTGTAACTTGCAGCCCTGCCTGCTTCACATTCACACGCTGTTATACTAATGTGACATGTATTTAGTTATATTGTCTAAAAGGAGAGTTTCTAAACTCGACTCAACAGTGGCTATGACTTCCTTGTTTCGTTTTATTAAACGAAGAGAATGTTACATTTTCCATAGATTTATATATGCATAAACTCAATTTGCCAGAATATATGCTACATACACGTATATTCGGAGGTCGCTGGTTCGATCCCCAGGGGGTAAATATTTAGTACTCGGTTTGGTTGGTGGTAGGGCATATTAAATGTCCGCCTGGCTATCTACCACCATCTTATCTAAGTCTGCCGTCAAACAGCAATGTTAATAGCATTGTTGTGTTCCGGTTGTCAGAAATAAGATAGTCAGTCCCCCAAATAAGATTGGGTTTTCGGGTTAGTACGCTATCACCTTCGGCCTTATCTTCACTTAACATCAGGTGTGATTGAGGTCAAGTGCGGAACCCGTTGTGGATAATCTTATATAATGGATCGTAGTTTTCTCATCTGTTCAACAAATTGGTGCGACTTGCATACATACTTCAGATTTAGGGACACCGAATTAAAATTGAATATGCACACACAAATAAGATTGGGTCAGCACATTTCCGCCTTCGGCCTCATCTAAAAAACAAACCCGACAAAGATAAAATATTTATCTTTAGAAATTTTGTAGTGTATATATCTAAGTAGTACTATTTTAGGCTGTTACTCTCACCATTTGGCAATTCACCACCTGAGCCCCGACGGTGCAGGCATTACAGGTTACAGGTAAAACTTACTCACAATTATACCGGCCACAGAGTGGGTTAGCGTCCAACCAAACAGTAACTTTTAACTATAATCACTTTAACTATTCCATTTAATGTCACAACCTCCTCATCTTATCTACTTGTCCCCTAGTTTAATCTTACATACAAAAAAAAACAAACAAAACGCACTGAAATCGGACCAGTCTGATTGAGATACATCCGGAGAAAGACTTTTTTTTTTATATGAGAGGGCGGCAAACGTGCATGCGGGTCACCTGATGGAAAGCAATCACCGCCGCCCATGGACACCCGCAACACAACAAGGGTCACAGATGCGTTGCCGGCCTTTGAGGAAGGTGTAGGCTCGTTTCTTGAAGGTCAATGTCGTACTCGTTCGGGAATACCGCTGCAGGAAGTCCGTCCCACAGGGTGGTCGTACGTGGTAGGAAGTTTCTTGGGAAATGTACAGTGGTAGACTTCCACTCATCCAGGTGATGGTTACACACACACACACATAAAGACGTAAAAAAATTTAACTACGCTAAGATTAGGTAAGATGAGATAGGAGACCGTTATGGATGGGGTGAAATACAAAAATAAGCCCCGAAGGTTTCAAAATTTGCAATTCATAGACTCCACTAATCATGACATATTTCTCTAACACCTGGTAAACGAGGTCATTCCCTGCGGAGCTCAGTACTCAGGCTCGTTACGTCCAATTAAGCTGGGCGGAGGTCAGCACGATCAAGTTGTTACAGGTGCAGGTGTCCCGAGGGTGAAGGGTGCGGGGCTAGGTAATTGTTTGTCAGTTCGGGCCGCACTTTGAGCAGTCTGCGCTTAAAGCCCGCCAGAGTGAGGGCTGTTAGACGTGATGAATTAGAGTTTGGAACGAGATACCGATTCGTTAATACCGGCATTGTTGCCGATATAGAATACGTTCATTGCGGTACTAGATCTTATTTTCGATAATCTCCGGACACATTTTATTTATATATTACATTGTCGTATTAATTATATCTACTTACGTTCTGTCAGTTATAATTTTATGTGTGACAATCATTATTAGAAATTATACATTATAAGTCATAATGTGACATTGTAAAGTGAGCTAAAAATTGTTTGTGGACGAACTTGATGAAGAATGAAGAATGAATGAAGAAGTTAGCTTCGCCTGCGTGGAATAATTTTCACGGATATGTTTAATTTTTTATCTCTGCTCACACACTTTATCGAGATAAAAATATTTACATACCAAATTTCATCAAAATCCGTTCATATGTTTCACCGTGATTGAGCAACAAACAAAGATCCAAGTGCTTCTTACATATTTTGGCACTTCACCTAACTTGTGTCTTATTTTGGACTAACCTGACGATCAAGTCCCGACAGTATAAACGGCAATGATTATTTCCTCCAAGTAAACACATGTAAAAACTAAATATATTTTACATATCTCTTGCTCTGTAAGTAGTCACTTACTTCCCTGAATGCCGGGGTGTATGGATATCATTACAGCATAGGTTTCAAAACCTACCATGTAATGTTAGCATTACAGCATAGGTTTTGGAATTTGAAAAAAGAACTGCCATACTCATACTGCAAGAATATTTTTAAAAAGTTAATTTTTTTTTCTCGGTATCGATTATTTACTCGAATCGGAATCGAGACAATTTATATTAGAATTTATGAAGATTTTATTTTAAATATCGAACTATTTGTTTCGCAGTCACATCGTATGTTAGTTGAAATCGATTTAAAAAACAAACTGGCCAGCACGATATGACGCGCTTGCGTGCCATAAAATCGTGAAGAGTAAAAAAGGCAGCCGACTAGCTAGGCGCGAAAGTAAATTTTTCGTGTTTTGGAGTTCTTTCTCAAAAGTTTTGAAAAATGTCAAGTGACGAAGACATGGATCCTAACCCCCGATTTTATAAAAGAACAAGCAAAAACAGTTTTAGAAAAGTCACTCAAACTCAAGTCTTATCATACTCAAACTGTAAATATTCCTAAAAAGAACTTGACCATATCTTTTACAAATTGTTCTAATTTTACTATTAATTTTAATTAAATACACATGTTTCTCTTTAATAAATGTTCATAGAAACCTGCTTTCTTCTTTTTACTTACCTCACAATCGATATGTAAAGCAGAGTGTTTATCTCGGGTGTAAGCATCAATTGCATACTCGGGCTAATTAGCGTCCTCGCTGCGCTCGGGCGCCAAAAACCTCGTATGCAATTGATGTCATACAGCCCTTGGTTAACAATCTACTATTAAGCACTCCAAAATAAAAACCTTTTCCAAATCGTTTGAGACATTACAATGCCATAGACAGATACACACATACATAAGCTTAAAACTTGTGACACCTATCTAAAAATCATACTCGCATGAAAAAAGTGCAGTGTCGTATATTTTTGTTAAATTGGTCTCAATTTCAATGCGTACCGGTATCTTAAGCTGTTGTTCCCCGCCCTGAGTCCACCGGCTCGCGACCGGATTATTGCCGGCCTCCGGGAAATGTCTGCGATTTCGGTTCATTATGGAACATTCCGCGGAGCAAGTAACAACACTGACATTGTTTTTACAGCGCGTTGTGGCAGACAGGTGTTTACAATGAACGAATAAATGTTTATTAAAAATAAATAATTACCTATAAAATTTAGTCTAATTACAGGTGGACACACACATACACACACACTGTCCAACGAAGGAGGTTAATGTTTTTAATCGACTGCCCAAGGAGGAGGGTAATGTTTTTACTAGACTGCCCAAGGAAGGAGGGCAATATTTTTAATCGACTGCCTAAGGAAGGAGGGTAATGTTTTTACCCTACTACCCAAGGAAGGGGGGTCATGTTTTTACCCGGCTGCCTAAGGAAAGAGGGTTATGTTTTTCCGCGACTGCCTGAGCAAGGAGGGTAATGTTTTTACCCTACTACCCAAGGAAGGAGGGTCATGTTTTTACCCGACTGCCTAAGGAAAGAGGGTTATGTTTTTCGAATGTATATACAAAAAAAAAATCTTTACAAAAATCTTTATTTCAGTCTAAAATAATAGTGACTATGAACAGTGGATGGAGTCAACTTAGTAAGCATAATAAGTATGCTTGTGGCAGGTGACCCCGCTCATCCTTATCGCTATCTTACATTGACTGCTTAAAGAAACATATTATATATATATATAACAATAACAATAAAATATATAACTATAAAGTATACAGGGCGTCCCAAAGTTATGGGACATGAAGGGGAAGTACCTTAAATATTGTAGATAGTGAATTTTGCTCAAAGAAGACTTTATGTTATTTTTAAAAGTTAGTAATTCTGCATTCATAGATTTTCTAAAAATTACTTGCTTCGGCTGGGAATCGAACCGACTTAAATGTGAAAAAAAAAACACCCTACTTTTATGATGCCAATCGAAAGAATAGCTAAAAAATAATAACTCTGCCTAAGTAACATAGTATTTTAAAAGAAAGGAACAACGTGAAATTAATCATTTTAATCAAATAAAAAACATACATGAAACTGCCGTAGTCAATTAAGTAGGTATTTTTTTGTAAATTAATTAATTAAATGCTCAAAATGTGATCCCTCTTGTCTTACGCAAATCGCCAATCTTTTAATGAGCCCGCTGCCTGTTGATTTTCTAATCATTTTATGGTGAACACTCGATGTGATATGGCACAATTCTGTTTGCAACTCGCCTACGTTCTCGTATCGCTTTTTGTATAGCATATCTTTCACGTATCCCCAAAAGAAGAAATCTAATGGTGTGAGGTCCGGGGATCTGGCCGGCCATCTAATCGGTCCATTTGTACCAATCCATGTAGGAAAACATTCATTTAGAAAATCTGCTGCTCTCCGACTATTATGAGCCGGAGCTCCATCTTGTTGGAAAATTAAGTTTTCTTGCTCCGCCGCGGAATGGTTTCTTATCTTATCCCTTAAAATTTGAAGTATTCCTAAATACTTTTCTGTGTTCAAGGTTCCTTGGTAAAAATGGATTAAGAAAACCCGGTTTTTTAAAAGTCCGCACCAACAGTTGAGTGAAAAACGCACTTGGTTATTAGTTTCAGTCACTCGTAGGGGATTTTCTTTAGACCAAATACGATTATTGTTGCGGTTATACATACCGTTATTGCTAAAGTTAGATTCGTCTGTCCAAATAATATTATCCAAAAAATTTGGATCTTCGAGCAATCGTGCCTGGATATCAAGACAGAAATTTTTTCTCCTTTCTGTATCGCCCGGAAGTAATTGAAATGCAGAAAAAGAGTTGCAAACAGAATTGTGCCATATCACATCGAGTGTTCACCATAAAATGATTAGAAAATCAACAGGCAGCGGGCTCATTAAAAGATTGGCGATTTGCGTAAGACAAGAGGGATCACATTTTGAGCATTTAATTAATTAATTTACAAAAAAATACCTACTTAATTGACTACGGCAGTTTCATGTATGTTTTTTATTTGATTAAAATGATTAATTTCACGTTGTTCCTTTCTTTTAAAATACTATGTTACTTAGGCAGAGTTATTATTTTTTAGCTATTCTTTCGATTGGCATCATAAAAGTAGGGTGGTTTTTTTTTCACATTTGAGTCGGTTCGATTCCCAGCCGAAGCAAATAATTTTTAGAAAATCTATGAATGCAGAATTACTAACTTTTAAAAATAACATAAAGTCTTCTTTGAGCAAAATTCACTATCTACGATATTTAAGGTACTTCCCCTTCATGTCCCATAACTTTGGGACGCCCTGTATATGTAATGTATGTAGATTTCTATGACCGGTTGGAAGCGGCATTCATCCAGCGACTTCGCACGCGACCTTCATTGGGTCGTCCGTCTTGTAGGTGGATATCCTATGCTGCACTTGGTGGTGTATGGTATCCATTCCAGAATCTTAATACCCCGTTACTACTTCGAGCTACTACTAGCAACAGGTTCGCACTTGACTTCAATCAGACCTGATGTTAAGTGAAGACGAGGCCGAAGGTGGAAGCGCACTGACCCGCAAAACCCCAACACATTTTGGGGACTGGCTATCTTTTCTCTGACAACCGGAACACAACAATGCTATTAACATTGCTGCTTGGCGGCAGATTTCGATAAGATGGTGGTAGCTAGCCAGGCGGACATTTAAAATGCCCTACCACCAACCAAACGAGTATTTGAACATGTACCCCTCCGATTCGTAAACCCTATATTGTTTAAATTGAGCCACGGAGGCGGTTAATAAATAATATTACCATTTATTTATTATGTTAGCATAATAATCCTACCACTCACGACCACCCTGTGGAACGGACTTCCTGCAGTGGTTATCCCGAACGAGTACGACATTGGAACCTTCAAGAAACGAGCCTACACCTTCCTCAAAGGCCGGCAACGCATCTGTGACCCTTTTGGTGTTGCGGGTGTCCATGGGCGGCGGTGATTGCTTTCCATCAGGTGACCCGCATGCTCGTTTGCCGCCCTCTCATATAAAAAATAAATAATCGCTGCAGTAATTTTTATTTGCTATACAATATCCGGGCTCACAATATATGTATACCACACAGTATGTAGGTACCCAGCGCACTCGTCGTCACAGACACTAAACGAATTTGGCTGCTCTCCAAACAAGCGACGTCACTTGTCATCGCCGCACTAATGAGTGTTCGCTATACTCGCACTTGATACAAGCGCACTAAACAGTAATACTGACATTATTACATAGGAGGCTTTACCTGTGAGCCCTCCAGGTCCATACTCCAGGTCCCCCCAACGATATAGACTCGATTTCAATTCTTGCCACTCGCAGAGTAGCTGTCGTATGCAGATCATTGAAAGCCATTTAGCTAGGCATAATAGTACAGCGAACATTTGCGCTTTTACAGAGAACATTTGATCGTATTAGGAGCGCAGTTTTCTATAATATAGTAGTTTTCTAAATGTCCGCTTCATTGAATGACTAACTTTCCGCCCGCGACTTCGTCCGCGTGGAAGATTTCATTAAAATCGGTTCAGCAAAAAATAATTGGCTATATGTTAATCCAGGTCCCAATCTGTCTGCCAAGCAAATTTTATCCAAGTCCATCCAGCCGGTTAGGCGTGAAGAGGTTAAGTTAAGTATAGGCATCGTTGATTTTTAAAAGTAACCCCTTTATAAATAGTTTCAGCGAAGCTAAGAAATGATGGGAAGCACATGAAAAGAGCTCTGTTCAAATTTTTTTTATTATGTGATTTAGCCCAGAAATTAAAAAATATTTAATGTGCAACCTTGAAATAATATTCCATTTTCCAAATAAAAAACAAATTTGGATATAGCTTTGAAAATCGCAGGATTTGGTACATATGATTAACGAAGAAAAAAACTCCAATTTCATAGGTAAAGACATATATACACACACAAACTTTCGCATTTATAATATTAGTTGGGATAGTTGGGATTAAATTGAACCATCTGCCTGCGACATTATCAACACACAGACAGATCACAAGCTACACCCATAATGAGACAGATCGGTGCGTAGCAAGAGCCTGCGAAATGAGGTTGGGGCGCCGGAGACCTTCAATACGACGGGGAAGCTATAATCTAATACACGACCTTGTTGCTGGTTGATAAATATGACACGCATTTTGGAGGATCTTCAAAGGATTTTTTAATAAAAATCGTTCTGATTTAGCTATCTTCTCAATGAAACATTTATAGCATTCTAGTGAAAATTTATACTAAACTAGCTTTCCTCCCGCGACTTCGTCCGCGTGGAAGATTTTATCAAAACACAAACAACAAACTTTCATCCCCTATTTTATCCCCTTGGGGGTAGAATTTATCAAAATCCTTTCTTAGCGGATGCCTACGTCATAACATCTACCTGCATGCCAAATTTCAGCCCGATCCGTCCAGTGGTTTGGGCTGGGCGTTGATAGATCACTATGTCAGTCACCTTTGAGTTATATGTATTTAGATTTAAGCATTAACTCATCGTATCACTCGATGGAGTTATATGTAAACAAACTTCAACACTTAATATCAACACAGACGTGTAAATTTAAGAGACACTGTAGCATTCACCTTTGTGGACCTGTGTGGTGTAGTGGTTAGCAACTCTGACCGCTATACTAAAAGGTTGCGGATTCGAATCCCGCTAGGGGCATATTATTGTGTGATGAATACGGCCATGTGTACCCGAGTTATGGATGTTTTCATTTATAATAAGTATTTATTTACAAAAAAAAATGTATTTATGTAGTATATCAACCATCTGGTATCCACAACACAAGCCTATAGTTGCTTACTGTGGAACTAGATGGCGCTGTGTGCACGTCTAAGGATATTTATTTATTTATTATTCACACTTCATTCAATATCATTTCATAATCATGTAAGCCACAGGATGTCCGCTGCTGAACATACGCCTCCACCATAAACTTCCAGAGCTACCGATTAGAAGGGTTATACGACTGTGCTTGCTGCTGCGTGGTCTCCACTCGAGAACTTTAATGCTCTCCGGCCATCAGATCTTTAAGCTATGTGGCCTGTCCACTGCCACTTCAACCTACTAATGCGCTGACTTTTCGTATCACGTACCATACTATACTACGTATCACGTACCATACTATACTACGTATCACGTAGTCGCCCTCTCTATAGCTCGTACCTTGAGATTTGTTATGTCGCTTTTTATGCGATTAATAATGTACTGTCCTTATACCCAAAGGTGGCTGGACGAGATCGCTTTTAGTGATAAGGTCGCCAAATTGTACATTCTATTCTTACCACTTTTCTGAAACTGTATTTTCTTTTCTGTTGTGCAATAAAGTGTATTTGTATTGTATTGCATTATATTGATGTACGCTGTAAACTTAATGTAATTTTTTGTAATTGTGCAATAGAGAGTATTTGATTGATTGATCGATTGTAATCCATAGTGACATACTACATAGTGTCATATTACAATGCTGTGCCCGTGAATGAATGAATGCATTCTGTTCCTCGTGAATTTGAAATATTCTAAACAAACTCTCACTTCACAGTCGTTGACAAACCCTCCGAAATAGTGAAACTTCGAATGAAAATGTCACGAGTATTGTGACCCCTCCACAGACTGACCGCGCGCCTCTTCGAATGGCGACTGCGTCATTTACTAACTCTACCTGATTAGGACTAAGGGTCTGTTTCACGACCTTCTGATAAAATGCCAGATAGCAATCTAGCAGATAGCTTATCCGACGGTTAAAACTAGCTGATAATTTTTCTCCTGTTTCACCATCTAAGTGCCCGATAAACTAACTGGCAGATAATTCAGTTTATAAAAGTTAACAAAAAACGTTACATATTACAAAATTCCATCACTTAAAACGGAACGCTTGTGCATCCATCACTTCACTCACTTTGATCCTTTCATCTTCTATCAAACACAACACATAAGTTACTGCTTCTTTTGTCAATCGAAATCTAATCCTAAAGTTTTGATCATCGTACAGCAAAAAATAATTTGGACGATTCCGCACCACTCGACGCCTCCGAGGTCGTGCTATACGACCGAGAAAGTCGTCAAATTCATCTTCCAAAAACTCAAATAAATCCATTTTATATGTAAACTTATTTTCAACCCGATTACGAAGCTACCGACATACAAAAATCAAATTTCTTAAAGTTACCCGCCATGTCAAAACATTCCAATTGACCGTGAGATAAAACATATCAACCACTTGAACTGACTGTTATGATATATGACACTTTACCTGCCAGTTAAAACTAACTGAGAGTGGTGAAAGAGAAATGTGTTTGTTATCTGTGAGATAACTTCTGGATAGACTATCCGGATCTTTATCAGCAGGTGGTGAAACAGAGCCTAACTGTGTATTCCCGGCGAACGCTTCGACCTCAACCCTCATAGTTCCGACTACCTCCGCCCCTGGCTTTGTCCGCGCCGACCGCACGCTCCGCCGGTTCAAAGCAACTCCAATAGCTTTCACTCCAATACACACAAAGCCAATCCCGCAACAAAGACACTCGCGGGTAGGGTTACCTATCGTTATGTAAAATTGAAGATATCCGACAAGACGCTCGATTTCCATAAAAAGTACGGTTGTACCTGTTGTAACCGTAATGTGACAACCCTGTATCAGGAGGGCGGCCATTAATTTGTATTATTTATTTTATTAAATATTAGCTCTACGCGCGGCTTCACTCTCGTTTAATTTTATAATTTCCCGAAGTGAATAGGTTATGTCAGAATATTTTCGAATTAAAGTAGACCTACTAAATTAAATCGATTTAAGTGTTCCATAGTAACAGAAAAAATGCAATATATTCTTTTAAATTCGATAATTTGAAAATGTTTTCCACTAACTTTTTAGATCTAGGTATGTATCCTACTTATACGTATAAAGTTTCATTAGAATCGGTCTATTTATTTCGATAAATTTGGTCTTAGAAGTTTGTATGGAAAGCGGTGTGGGATATACCCTCTCAATTCATTAGTATCCGTTTAAGATATTGTCAATTCGTGGCTTATTTTTGATAAAGTAAGATAAATCGTTTATTTGCCAAAATGCAGTAGTATCACAGATCTTATTTATTTATTAATAAAAAGCTCATTGTATACAACCTGCAAACAGAGATGAAAATAATCAGCGACTCGTCATTAAAAAATCAAGACAATATGTCAAAACAATTATACAATATTATATTTTCTTTTCTCAACCAATAATATTATGAATGCGAAAGATGTGTCCGTGTATGTATGTATGTTTATTACCTCTTCACGCCTAAACGGCTAGACAGATACTGATTAAATATGTTTTTTATGCCTAACTGGTGCTAACGGGTTAGTACTTGACCTCAATTACACCTGATGTTAAGTGAAGATGGAGCCAAAAATGGGATACTGACCCGGAAACGCCATTCCATTTGGAGGACTGGCTATCTTATCTCTGACAACCGGTAGGTAGAGAGTTTAGTTTAATTTTTTTGCTTGGCCGATTTTGATGAAATATTCCACGTGAACGAAGTCGCGTGCAACAGTTATATTCCATATATTGAGCTAAAGAAATTAAAAATAAACATCGCCAGAGATTGTAACGTAACTTCCAAATTCACTGTCGTACCACAAACAATATTATTACAAAAACGTGCTCAGAGTATCTTATGGATATTTAAACACTGTTTCCGCATATTGGTTAAGGAAAGTTAACTCATCTTTTACCTGAATTTATTACATCGTTTCTCAACCTGAGAGTCGTGCCGCTCCCCTGACTCGTGAGGTCAGGTCAGGTTTGAGGCGGTCGAAGTCTGCGCGAAACTTACTTGCGTGTTTGCTTGTCGGTTTCTGTTGACAGTTTTAATAAATTCTTTGTTATGTTCTTACATAGTTAGTATATTTAATTAAACGTTGTACTTACTATTATAGTTACGAGTCGCTGGGTTTGGTTTACTCTATTCTTGACATTTTAGGGGTTTGCGAAATTAAAAATATTATAAGTAAATAAATATTACATCAATCATCTAGTCCCAAACTACGTAAAGCTAAATAACGAATAAACATTCATAAAGTCGCCAACCCGCATTGAGACAGCGTGGTGGACTATGGCCCATACTCCCTCGTATACGAGGGAAGGCTTGTACCGCTGCAGTGGGATGTTTACGGGCTGATGATGTTTCATAAATATCTATATATGACTCGAGAATAGATGTTCGTATTCATCACACAATCATTTAGGTACCCCTCACGGGATTCGAATCCGCAACCGTTGGTTTGGCTAACAGGGTCACTATCCACTACACGAAAAGGTCGTAAAAACATTGAAGAACATTACTGGTAACACTCGCAAAACAGCTGTTAAACCTTTATAACGGTTTTTGTAGTAGCACTGACAGATAACGTCGTCATTTTGTAAACCAACAAACCACGATCCCGACATGTCAAGCCAGACCCATCGTTTGACATAGACATATATTTATTTGACATCCCACTATAACAGCAACAGTATTAATGAAAACAACAAAATTACAACAATATACAGAAAACTGGGAGATTTTGAAATGAGGTGAGCGCAGTGTGATGTCATAAATGGACTCCATCTCAGCATATGCTGCAGCAATTGCCACAGCACTGGTTTTCCGAGGAGCTCAACGTCAAGAGCCTCCGATGCGATACGAACAGTTATCCTAGCTGTTTGGTCACCCTACTTGAGCGGGGCGAGGGGCGCGGGGCGAGGAAAAAAGAGCATTTATTCATAATGTGTTCTCGATTCCAGTTGATATTCGCTGAAGGCCATCAATATTGCGCTCCGAGGATTTTACAAATCCTTGCCCATTGAAAACAGACCCTCCCTGATCCCGTTGCCCCCTCGTCCCCCTCGCCCCCGGCTGGGGGACGATATTCAATAACGGCTGCCGTGCGGGTCCCTATAAGAATATTAGTGGCCCGAGGCGATGTCCCTGCCTCCTAATAATTATAGTTTTTTTTGAGAAAGTCGCGTATTGTCATGTCTCTAGGCGCTGTTCCTCGGAGACCTTGTGAAACTGTAGCACGAGTCAATATGTCGTGTCGTTAATTTTAACGTAACAAACATTTACTGACGCCCATTTCAACTCCAACGCCAACTGTCAATTTTGACCAATAGTAGAGCTTCAAATGTCAAATTCGACGAATCCAAAAAAAATCAAAAATATTTTATTTCTTTAACAATGATTTTACATTAACAATATTTGGGTTGAAAAGACCTAGTACCTAAGTACTTAAGTACATCTATCAGGTGTTTTCGCGCGGGGGGGGGGGGTGCGGGGGGGTGCGTGTGTGCGTGTGCGCATGTGTGCTTGTATGCGTGTGTGCGTGTGCGTGTGCGTGTGCGTGTGCGTGTATGTCTGTGTGTGTGTGTGTGTGTGTGTGTGTGTGTGTGTGTGTGTGTGTGTGTGTTTTATTATATCTATCTATCTATATGCCTCGCCCACTACCACATCACCTCACTAATCCACTCTCGTTCTTCTACGTCCATACAGATATCATGGTACAGGGAGATATAAATAACATCCATTTGCTTCTAAATAAATACAAACATACTGAATTACACGTGGATAGTGTTCAGTTGTATGTTTTAGTTTTCAATCCATTTTGCAATCACAAGAGCAAACATGCGCTGTCTCACTTGGAGCCAAATGGAACGATGTCGTATCCACTCGACGGTTTTATAGTTTACATTTAATTGAAATGGAATCATTTTATTTTTTGTTTATTGCAATTTTCCATTAGCATTTAAGCCGAGGAGCTTCGCATTGATCGTCCGTCGGGCTCCGGCGAGTGTCACCTGATATCGGTTATTGTAGAACTGTGTGTTTTAATTTTAACACATTATCTGATGTGATTCGATAATACAATTTTGGGTTTTTTTTGTAGGAGATAGTCGAAGAGCGTATTTCGTGGCCGATTGTTGTAGTGGGGCATGCCCTCGTTCGGACCACATCATCATCAGCCCGTAAACATCCCACTGCATATATCCCTGCAGTGGGAATTCATTCAAAGGGTTATGTATACGCTTTTTCAATAAGGTTACAAAATCTCTCTCTCAATAAGTTTTGAAAGATACTATAAAACAGAAACTTATTAACAAAGCATATTATAAAATATCAGACTATTTAGAGGATTATCATCCCTGGACATAATCAGATCAGGCTATTTCACAATTAATAATGAAATATAAAAACCCTTGTTGTAATATAAAAACCTTTATGTAAAATCAAAGACTGATTTTAAAAGAGCAACCTCTCGAGTTTCTTGCTTGTTCTTCTCAGGGGAATATTGCATTTTGAACAAGCAGTAGCTTAAAAAATTTAAATGAAATGAAATGAAATGAAATGAAAATCATTTATTCATGTAGGCAATACAATATGCACTTATGAACGTCATTTGTTTTTTAAACTACCACTAGCTCGGAACGCGACCACTACTGAGAAGAGCTAGCGAGAAACTCAGAGGGTTTGTCTCTTTTCAATAAATCATGTACAATCAAGAAAGGTTACAACAATTTTATATATCGTGTAGAGGAGCCGTTTAATCCCATGGATTACTTTCATTAATATAGTCTGAAATTTTGTAATATCCCTTTTTACATAATTTTTGTTTTATAATAAGTTTAAATTTATTAAGCGGAAGATTCCGTATATCCATGGGAACCTTGTTGTAGAAGCGCACACATTGACCTCTGAATGACTTATTAACTTTACGAAGTCTACTAAAAGGTACAGCTAATTGATTTTTGCTCCTTGTATTGACATTATGTCGGTCACAATGTTTCTCGAATGAATATATATTTCTCTTAACATATACAAGATTTTCATATATATATTGTGAAGAAAATGTTAAAATATTAATTTCTTTAAATATTTGTCTTAATGTATCTCTTGACCTTAATTTATAAATTGCACGAATAGCTCGTTTCTGTAAGAGAAATATGCTATCTGTATCAGCAGCGTTTCCCCACAGCAAGATACCATATGACATCAAGCTGTGAAAGTAGCTGAAGTAGACTAAGCGCGCTGTTTCAATATCACAGATATTTCGAATTTTCTTAACAGCATATGCGGCAGAACTGAGTCTTTTCATTAGTTTTTTAATATGGGGTCCCCACTGTAACCGAGAATCTAAAGTCATACCAAGGAATACAGTTGTGTCCACAAGTTCCAACTGTTCATGTTTAATTCTTATTTTGGTGGCAACCTGTTCAACATTAGGTAATGAAAATCTAAGACATTTCGTTTTGTTCTCATTAAGGAGCAAGTTATTGACTGTGAACCATTCGACTATTTTTGAGACAGCATTATTCACTTCGTCATATGCTAATTGATATCTGTCAACTTTAAATATTAAAGAAGTGTCATCAGCAAACAATACGATCTCGTGTCTTTCCTTAGCGAGGTGAGGTAAATCGTTGATATAAACTAAAAATAGGAATGGTCCCAGTATTGAACCCTGCGGTACGCCCATGCTAACTGCAGATCCTGATGATCTCTCTCCATTGATATCAACCCTCTAAAATTGACTATTTTAAGTGTACTCTGTGTACCTATAAAATAAAGCATTTTTGACTTTGACTTTGCCTTCCCTCGTATATGAGGGAGTATGGGCGATATCAACCACGCTGGCCCAGTGCGGTTTGGGGACTTCACATGCCTTTGAATTTTTTTTTCTCAGGCATTCAGGTTTCCTCACGATGTTTCCCTTCACCGTTTAAGAACGTCGGATAAATGCACATAAGTAATTAAATTAAATTTAAGAACTCATCGATACATGGCCTGCCCAGGAATCGAACCCGGGCCTACTAAATTGGGAGACCGCGTCGCAACCGCTGAGCCATCGACGCTTCACCGCAGTTTGAACCACACGAGGGGTAAATGTTTGTATTCAACAAACATTTATTCACGAGTCATAGATTTCGATCCGTTCCCTAAATTCCATAGGCTGCTTAGTTTGGGACAAGATGAATGGTGTAAATCTTCGAAAGTACCTAACCCCTAGTTAATGGTATTTTGAGATGGTTTTTTTTTAATGCACGACGGGTCTGACCTCAATCACCCCTGATGTTAAGTGAAGATGAGGTCGAAGTTGGAAGCGTACTGACCCGGAAACCCCAACACATTTGGGGGACTGGCTATCTTATCTCTAACAACCGGAACACAACAATTCTATTACCATTGCTGCTTGGCGGCAGATTTAGATAAGATGGTGGTAGCTAGCCAGGCGGACATTTAAAATGCCCTACCACCAATCACTTGGACATAGACTAGCATATTACCGTTTAATAATTTTAGTAAGTAAACATCGTCATTACTGATGACATTCCGAACACAACAGAGGTGTAGAATTTCAAAACTAGTACCAAATTAAATCTGACTAAATGTCAGTTCCCGGTGAGCGGTGTGACCGCGATTCATTGCGCCGGTCGCACCCCATGTCGGTGGTACGAGTGAGATCAAATTATTTCGAATTAACACGAGTGTTAACGAGTGATTTGGACGGTGCTTGTGGTATTTGTAACATTAACCATTTGTTTTAGGATATTTGGCGTAACTATTAACAATTAAGTACCAAAAATAATATATGTAGGAGATTATTATTTTTATTATTAAGAGCCCATAGTGTCCCACTGCTGGACAAAGGCCTCCCTCATCTGTTTCCAATCGTTTCCATGTAGGAGAAAGCGATTTTTTTCTTTTTTTTTGAGCTGGAACGTTTGCTGTTAGTCAAGTGACTTTTACAGCTTCACCTTGGGCGAGGGAGCTCCGCGCGCTCTGACTGTATGCAACTGCACGTATGCGTAGTTGCAACCGATGCCTAAGGGTGCCCTCGGGGGCTCGAACCTCGGCTTAGGACGTTGCGTGGGAAGTTTAAAGATAGACTACTAAGAACAAACGAGGCAAGAAACTCTCCGACACACAATTTTGAATTTGGAAAAAGCTAATGTAGTGTGGTGTAGATAATTAGTAATAGTGACTCTTAGGGAACTGCTTCTGATACAGCTTAAATATCTGGCATGTTATCAATAATCATTGTAATTAAAAGATTAACTTGGCACGTTTTCAATACGTTTGTGAGTAAAAATATGTATGACTTTTCGACACTTCAACTTATTTAAAACAGTCCTAAAATTCTAAATCTACAAAGAACACAATAACACACTACAAATTTTGCGAGCAAGTGTATTGAAAATATCCCTAATTAAAGCTTCAAATTCAAATGTTACTAGCTTTTAACTATGTGTCCTATACAGGAAGAGCGGGGACTCCTATCACAAGTAAATTCTATCACTTAAAATGAGCTTTTCACATTCCCAATTTGCTTCAAATGGATTAAACCAGTTTTGTCACTAACCCCGCAGCCTGCAGCTCGTGGTTTACGATGGATCCGCTTCCATAATAGCCTTAAATTCTTCATTATCCACCTTGGACTCCGGCCGCCCACGGGGCTTGGGTTACGCACAGTGTTTTCTTTTGCGAGATCACCGCCATACACATCATTAAACCTTCGAGCCGTTTCTGCAGCACTGGTGCCACGGCGGAACTCGTACTCGTAAATAATGCGATATTTTGGCGTCTGACGACCTGTTTGGCGTAGTGGTTAGCAACTCTGACCACCATACCAAAAGGTTGCGGGTTCGAATCCCGCTAGGGGCATATAATACGGACATGTGTACTCGAGTTATGGATGTTTTCATTTAAAATAAGTATTTATTTACATAAAAAAAATGTATTTATGTAGTATATCAACCATCTGGTATCCACAACACAAGCATAATAGTTGCTTAATGTGGAACTAGATGGCATTGTGTGTACGTCCAAAGATATTTATTATTATTATTATTTTAAGTTTTCCATTTTGTAAATTGAATGACGCAAAGAAAAAACCAAAGATGGAAAAAACCTTCGATTAGATAACATTTTAGTTATGAGGACGCTGATTAGATGCGCCCAAAGTCTATCCAATGTAATATTTGCGTCATAAAAGGAACTGCAAATTATGAAAGCTCTACGTCTTTTAAAGGCATCCAGTTGCTTTGCAACTGTAGATTTTGATTACACAAAAAGCTGTGAACCATATGAAATATCATCTCCACAGACACAAACGCGTGTTTCCTGACAGGATACGTCATGTTTTCATGTATGTACATTCACTGCTACGATACTGCGAGCGTGTAGGGTTGCCACACTACAGATAGTTTTCTGACATGTCCGAATGTTGGCTGTACGTTAGGTAACTGGATGGTATTTGAAATAAGAAGTATAAATAAGCATCTACTGAGATGCGTACTTCATCTTTGGCCACATCATCACTTTCCATCAGCTGAGATTGTGGTCAAACGCGTATCCAGTTAATCATAAAAAATTATTCAATAACGTTAGCCGTTTGGTTAGGGCCATCCAGTCTCTTTTCGTGGGTATCGTAGAAGGCGTCAAACTATCATGGACTTTATAGGCCGTTGATCTTTATACAGGGTGAGTTTTTGTACCGTAAGGAAAAAAATAGGGCATATTAGGTAAGTGAAATAGAAGTTAATGGCATAGTTAGTTTTTTTTTTTTTTTCAAAACCCTCATCCACCCATTCTCCGGCCGGAGATTGATATGCGATTGGCGGGATTCGTAGGATTCCTTACATAAGAAATTTATTTTTGACCTCATATTCGCTCCAAGTTCTCTTTATTTGTTTAATTTAATGATGTAATTACGTGGAATAGGCTACAAACGCGACCGTCAAATGACACAATTAACGCTTTATTCGATGATAGTTTTGAAAAAAAAAAAATCAAACTACCTGTGCCAATACCTTCTATTTCACTTACCTAATGTGTCGTATTTTTTCCTTTCGGTAAAAATCTCATCCGGTATGTTTTTTTTTTTTTTTTTTTTTTTTTATATGAGAGGGCGGCAAACGAGCATGCGGGTCACCTGATGGAAAGCAATCACCGCCGCCCATGGACACCCGCAACACCAAAAGGGTCACAGATGTAAATATGAATACCACATTTTTTTTTTTTTTTTTTTTTAATAAATTAACATTATTAATTAATATTAAATGTTTCTACTACAGGTCACTATTTGCTTATATTTTCTTAGGACTAACGATAGACGTTATGTGTTTGATGGCTTTGTGCGTGTGTCCAGTCTTTGTCATGTATACCTGGTTCAATTTGAGTGCGGTTTTTAATATTATTTTTTTTTTAATTTTTTTTTATACACAACGGGTTGGTACTTGACCTCAATCACATCTGATGCTAAGTGAAGATGATGTCGAAGGTGGAAGTGTACTGACCCGGAAACCCCAACACATTTGGAGGGCTGGCTATCTTATCTCTGACAACCGGAACACAACAATACTATTAACATTGCTGATTGGCGGCAGATTTAGATAAGATGGTGGTAGCTGGCTAGCTACCACTATCTTATGGTCTGGCTAGACGGACATTTAAAATGCCCTACCACCAACCAAACCGAGTACTTAAACATGTACCCCGCTGGGGATTGAACCCGCGACCTCCGAATCGTAAACCCAATGTTGTTTACATTGAGCCACGGAGGTGGTTTTTTTTTTTTTTTTATATGAGAGGGCGGCAAACGAGCATGCGGGTCACCTGATGGAAAGCAATCACCGCCGCCCATGGACACCCGCAACACCAAAAGAGTCACAGATGCGTTGCCGGCCTTTGGGGAAGGTGTCCACCCCAGAATAAGTAGGGCAGCCTGAGCGATGAGGGATTCTCCAGCATCTCAGCATCTCCATTCCCCCAATGGTTTGGGGTTTCCGGGTCAGTACGCTTCCACCTTCGAACTCATCTTCACTTAACATCAGGTGTGATTGACGTCAAGTAAGAACCCGTCGTGCATAAAAAAAAATAAGAGGAAGCTTACACTAGAATACGTAATTAATTTGTTTGAAAAAAAATAATACTTTTTTTATTACCAAAAAATCGACTAAACTGATTGTATCGAGGTACTTAACTACCTGTTTCAAGGAATGTGGATTTGTCCCTTACAAACAGTATATCTAAAACCATTTGCTTTAAGACATTTTATACTGTATTCTGGGAAATGGTTTATGCTTTAAGATCTTTATTTCTCCAAAAGAATTAACATTCCTACATCAGGTTTATAATATAACATAAGGAGTAGCGTTCCACCACAAATAAAATTCCACTTACGAATTACAGAAAGAAGGCACAAAATTGAATATTCGCGAATTTTCATTTTTGGTGATGGTAACCCAATATCCGCGGACCCGATGGTGTACACTCGAGTGGCGGTGACCGCGGACAGTGATTGCGGGCAACATCCCCCCCCCCCCCCCCCCCCCCGCCCCCCCGCCCCCCGCTGTCACGACGTGTTCCCACGTCGCGACGCTTATCCAATTATGACGCGCACTGTGCCCACGCGAAGCTGTTAACGCAGGGAAGTGGTCTAGCTGCCACTCTACTGTATTCGAGTAGCTTCAGTCCTTAGTGTCATGAAAGTTACTACGTAAGTTACTATGAAAGTTAATACAAATAATGAGAAAAGAACTAAATGTGTTAAATTTGTACTGCCTAATGTCAGGAAGGTGCCCACAAATATAAAGAGATAAAAAATGTCACTCTAGACCTTGTTGAGTCCACTGTATTTTTGGGCATTACTTTGGACGCCAAATTACAATGGGGTCCTCATATCCATAAATAGGCGAAGAAGCTCAGCTCTGCAGCGTATGCAGTCAAAAAAATTAGACAAATATCGGACGTAAATACTGCTAGATTAGTATATTTTAGTTATTTCCATAGCCTGATGTCTTACGGTATCTAGCTGTGGGGAAATGCCGCGGATATAAATACAATCTTTGTTTTACAAAAACGAGCCGTTCGCGCAATTTATCAATTGAGACCTGCAGTGTCACTTAGAGATAGATTTAAAGAGTATTTCATATTTAATAATGAAATGTTATTATATAAAATAATAATTAATAATTTTGTAACATAACAACCTTTTTTTAAAAAAGAGCAACCTCTCGAGTTTCTTGCTTGGGAAAATTGGTTTTTGAACAAGCAGTAGCTTAAAAATGTAAAATCTGACTATTTTAAGCGTACCCTGTGTACCTACAAAATAAAGCATTCTTTGTCTTGACTTTGACTAGTAATCTTCGTAACTTACTCACATTGTGTGTGTTGGTTGGAGGATTCTGACTGATCTGATCTGGTCTAGACTGATCCGGTGGTGATGTCACAAAAGGTGACGGGATTGTGCGGATGACATATTCCAGTGATGGGGATCCGCGTCAAGCAACCATTAAACGGAAGCTATTACACTGAAAACCAGCGTTGTAGTGAACGGCTACAACCCATGCTGAGTTGGATTGTTTGTTATTCCTTAACCACTGCCCATGCGTCATTTGGACCAAGACCAACGATGTGGTGAACGGCTACAACCCATGACTCCACCTTGCGACACCGACAATTAGATGACAAACACAATGATAATTTTTACATGTGTCTCGACAGTGTAATATTTGTACCTGATTGTTTGTGTCATGAGATGGGTTTAAATAAATTTTTCTTCCTTTCTATGTGCTATTATAAAATTTCTGATTATCTAGATGACAAGAATGCTGGACATGAGCCGCTCGGCGATATCCAGTCTATTATTTCTTTTTTCTTTGTTGACTCAAATTGTATAAATACTCATTTAAAAAGAGCAACCCCTGAGTTTCTTGCTCGGTTTCCCTGGGGTGTCTGCCCTGTGAATGAACTATAATTATTTAATTTTTTTTAAATTTTTTTTTTATGCACAACGGGTTTGTACTTTACCTCAATCACACCTGATGTTAAGTGAAGATGAAGTTGAAGGTGGAAGCGTACTGACTCGGAAACCCCACTGCACTGGGACTGGCTATCTTATCTCTGACAACCGAAACACAACAATGCTATTAACATTGCTGCTTGGCGGCAGATTTAGATAAGATGGATATGTTATGGATGAATGGATGGATTTGATGACTGTAAAGAAAAAAATAAAAAGAAACAATGAAATTATTCAATAACACCCGACGAAAAATGTATTTTTGTGAAAAAAAAAAACAGTTCACTAATATCAAAAAATCGCAGAAAAAGCATATCAAGTTTATGCTTTTAGCGTGATTTTGACAGCTGTAATCCGAAATGGACATCGGCATCGAGAATTTCCATTGTGGCAAAAACACGACTAGGGTCAGTAGTTTTCGAGTAATGGTCGTTTTAAATATTTACAGTTGTTGGTAGAAATGGAGAGTTGATCGTGGCCTTTGATTTTGATATAGGCACGACAATTACAATCACTATAAACCACGAGTTTGCGGCGCTTGCCGTAGATACATTGGGCCCATGGTCTTCTGACACAAAACATTGGGTAAAGGATTTTTCTATTGGACTGGTCCTCGCCTCTGGAGATGTGAGAGCTGGTGCCTTTGGTCAGCAGCTGAGCTTATGCATTCAGCGGGGCAATAGCGCTAGCGTACTGGGTACTATATACCTCATGGAAGCTGTTGGACGGCGTATTTTTTCTATACATTTAATATACAGGGCGTCCCAAAGTTATGGGACATGAAGGGGAAGTACCTTAAATATTGTAGATAGTGAATTTTGCTCAAAGAAGACTTTATGTTATTTTTAAAAGTTAGTAATTCTGCATTCATAGATTTTCTAAAAATTACTTGCTTCGGCTGGGAATCGAACCGACTTAAATGTGAAAAAAAAAACACCCTACTTTTATGATGCCAATCGAAAGAATAGCTAAAAAATAATAACTCTGCCTAAGTAACATAGTATTTTAAAAGAAAGGAACAACATAAAATGATTGAGTCAAATTTCAAGAAAGTTATTTATTGCCGACGACGTTCGAAAAGTAGCGATATTATCATTCCAAAGATAGCATTGATTATTCGTAAATAAGTACCCACTTCATAAAATAGGTACTAACATAGTTTTCCTTATTATAAGTGCACGTGTAGATGAAATGATAAAACTTGTATTTCAATACGTCCTCTGTAAGCTAGACGAGAGCAGCAGATTTTCTAAATGAATGTTTTCCTACATGGATTGGTACAAATGGACCGATTAGATGGCCGGCCAGATCCCCGGACCTCACACCATTAGATTTCTTCTTTTGGGGATACGTGAAAGATATGCTATACAAAAAGCGATACGAGAACGTAGGCGAGTTGCAAACAGAATTGTGCCATATCACATCGAGTGTTCACCATAAAATGATTAGAAAATCAACAGGCAGCGGGCTCATTAAAAGATTGGCGATTTGCGTAAGACAAGAGGGATCACATTTTGAGCATTTAATTAATTAATTTACAAAAAAATACCTACTTAATTGACTACGGCAGTTTCATGTATGTTTTTTATTTGATTAAAATGATTAATTTCACGTTGTTCCTTTCTTTTAAAATACTATGTTACTTAGGCAGAGTTATTATTTTTTAGCTATTCTTTCGATTGGCATCATAAAAGTAGGGTGTTTTTTTTTTCACATTTGAGTCGGTTCGATTCCCAGCCGAAGCAAATAATTTTTAGAAAATCTATGAATGCAGAATTACTAACTTTTAAAAATAACATAAAGTCTTCTTTGAGCAAAATTCACTATCTACGATATTTAAGGTACTTCCCCTTCATGTCCCATAACTTTGGGACGCCCTGTATACATACTTTTTGAATTCAATATGCAGAACTTTCAGATGTACTTAACAATTAGGAAATTATTTTATTAGACCAAAAGATAATGTTAAAAGCTAAATGAATTCGAAACCGCTTAACGGATTTTCATCAGACATGCCTAAGAAGAAGAAAGTTTAAACTTAAATATAAAAATAAATATAGAAAAGCCTCGAAAGTCTATATATCTATTTTCGAAATACACCAAAAACCAATGTTACAAGCTACATGTCCTCGAAACCTCAACCTCGAAAAATCAAACCTGAATAAAGAACCTGTCCTCTCGTTTAGTCTTTGTTATAAAAAAAGTGCACTCAAATCTGCCTACGCATTACCTAGATACGTCCGGAAAAGGACTAGACATTTACACACAATGCGTCAAACACGACGCCTATCGTTGTTCGTTGGGTCTTAAAAATAGCCACATAAATGGGTATAATCAGTTTACAATAGAAATCTCGTCGTCTACATTCGCAGCTCCGCGCAGATTCCTCTTTTTAAATTCATTTATCAAGTTAAAAATGTTGAAACTATTTCGGCTGCGCGGCCATGAATCACGTCCGCGTCGCGCCCGCCACGTGTCGGCGCGCCCGTCCCCCGCGGGGACACTCTTATGACCTACTCTTTTAATCGGAATTGTGAGATAAAGCGCAATATCGCCACGTTCTAGTATAATAATCTAATAGCAGTGATTCGACTTAGGTACACTTACTTCAGAACGATGGCAACATTGACCAGGACGTGAGGAACAGGATAGAGGCAGGATGGATGAAATGGCGACGGGTTTCGGGGACTATGTGTGACTTCAAACTTCAAACTTCAAGCATTTATTTCAACGTAAGGTACATGATATCATTTGTTGAATATCAATTAAAATCTACTGGAAACGCATAACGCTTGGGCCGTGGAGACCGGGTGCTTACACTCTTTTTAGGGAGTTATCTGAGCGTCTGGTTGATGCATCCCATGATCGGAGGGCTGGCCAATACTTTGGTCAAAGAATCAGCCTTGCTATAGCGAGGCAATGCGGCCAGCCTTCTGGGTACCATTCCACCAACCAGGGACTTGGGGCTAGTTTTTTATATGTGATTTTTTTTATTATAATAAATTGTATAATTATTGTTTATAAATACTGGAAATAAAAAAAGTTTATTGCATTTATCTATCAGTCGGTATGTCCATGCTTTACAAAACCATCATAAGACCTATCACCATGTATGGATCTGAATGTTGGGCAATGAAAGTAACGGATGAAACTAGAATACATGTGGCAGAGATGAGAATGCAAAGATGGATGTGTGGTGTGACTAGAATGGATAAGATCAGGAATGAGTATATCAGAGGAAGTCTAAAAGTGGCGCCAATAACAGAAAAGCTGAGGAGTAATAGGTTAGCATAGTTTGGGCACATTATGAGGAGGGATGAAAGGCACGTAACAAGACGAGTGTTAAGTATGAATGTGGAGGGATACAGAGGTAGAGGAAGACCAAAGAAGGTGTGGGTAGACTGCGTGAGGAATGATATGTGTGTGAAAGGGGTGAGTACGGAGATGACGGCTGATAGAGGAGAGTGGAAGAGGATGACATGTTGTGCCGATGCCACCTAGAGTGGGATAAGGGCAGGAAAATAATGTTTCAACTTAGGTAAATATTGTTTTGGTTTGTGATATCTCTGACCACCCCGTCAAAGATATCTCAAACAATAGTATTTGGATGTTCCAAACATTAATAAATTTATTATTTATTTATTATTAGGAGCCCATACTGTCCCATTGCTGGGCAAAGGCCTCCCTCCTCTCTCTCCACGGCTCTCTATCCCAGGCCTGCTCCGACCAGTTGGTTAGGAACTTATCCAACTCATCCCGCCATCTCCTTTTCGGTCTGCCGCGACGCCTTCTTTCAAACGGTGGGCTCCAGGTGGTGGCTATTTTGGCCCACATATCGTTCAGCATGCTACAAACATTAATAAATAAATATCTTTGGACATACACAAAGCGCCATCTAGGTCCACAGTAAGCATCAAGGCTTGTGTTATGGATACCAGATGGTTGATAAACTACACAAATACATTTTTTTTTAATGAATACATATATAAACGAAAAACATCCATAACTCGGGAACACAAGTCTGTATTCAACATACAAACATATGCCCCTAGCGGGATTCGAACCCGCGACGTTTTGGTAAACATTAAAAGTTGAATGATTGAGACAACATCCACGGTTCACCTTATGAAATATACAGAAATGCACACTTGACAGGGGGAGAGCCCATCGCCGTTGAAACGTGCAAATACATCGATATTTTTTAGTGGAAAGTCCCTTAGTCGCCTTTTACGACACCCACGGGAAGAGACGGGTTAGTTCTATTCTATTTGAGTGCCGAAACCACACAATTTAGTGGAAATCATAGTGTTGTGAAGCGTGTAAGACAGACTAGACATGCGGACCAATGTTGTAGTACTGGTTGCCGTGTGAGTGACAGAGCGCGCCATACATCACGCGACGCCGGCGACACGCTGCGTCGACGCCGCGGACACGGCGAGATATACGGATGTGTTGGCCGCCTCGGGATTTGCATAAGAATTGTTTTCAAGTGCCTCTTCAAAAATTTGGCATCGCGGCGTTAACATGCAAATGTGGAGCTTATAGAAATGACATGATAACCTGGCGCTAGCTACGCAGATAACGTGAATCGACAAAAAGTTTGCAAAATACTTATATAAATTTCTTTTCTCTATTTACGGAGTGTATTCACGCACACACACACACACACACACACACACACATTTATATTTTCTCTCGTTTATTCTGTACTTTTCTCAATTATGTTATACTAGCTTTATGTTATACTAGCTTTATGTTATACTAGCTTTATGTTATACTATATAGCTTTATGTTATACTAGCTTTCCGTTATACTAGCTTTCCGACCGCGACTTCGCCTGCATGTAATAACTTTATCGCGGATATGTTTAATTTGTTTATCCCGCACTCACTTTAGATAAAAATATGTATGTCTTAATCCATAAGGTATATTCTACCTATATATCAAATTTCACCCAAATCCGTTCATCCGTTTCAAGCAATTTCTAATTTGTAAAAGTAGCAGTAGCAGTAGTCAGCAGTAACCGTTTTCGTAACAACAATCATTTACCCTTCAAGCCATTCGTCTCTGGAACTCCCTACTGAATGCTTTCAAAGTCGCCGTCAAAGAGCATTTCCTGGTGCTTTAATCTGTGCTCTCTTCTTATCTTCTCTCTGTACTAAGGTACAGAGAGAATTCTTTTGAGAGAGGATTGTGCTAAGGCACAATCCTGTTGTTGCTTATTATTATTATTTTATACATCAATAAATATTTATTTAGTACATCTACGTTTGTATTTTGTTGCTATTTAATAGATGTTATGTTTAAGTAGGTATATTTGTCTATTGATCTATGTATGTATGTGTATGTAAATATAGGAAATTTATTCACGTAGTTTGTATCTGTATCCCTATTTAATACCGCACAACCTACCTATTTCAAATTTCAAATGTACTGTCATTATATCCAAAGGTTGCTTGGAAGAGATCGCTTTTAGTGATAAGGACGCCAAATTATACATTCTATTCTTACGGCCAATCTGAAACTGTATTTTCTTTTCTGTTGTGCAATAAAGTTGTGAATTTGTATTGTATTGTATTGTAACCGGCAGTTCTTGACCGAGTGTGTGATCTACTCAGGCCCAAGATTGAATATTTTTGGTAAAGACAGATTAGAATAAAAAGAACTACAGCATGTGAAATATGAGGACTTCCAGTTCAGCAGGAGGAAGATTTGGTGGTTATACTGAACTTTGTGCACAGTAACCAATGCTCCACAAAGGGAATTGGATGGAATAGTCACTGGGGATCGAACCCGTGACCTCCCAATCATAAACCCTATGTTGTGTGCATTGAACCACGGAGGCCGTAGAAACGATTATATTATCATCAATTTAAAATTTACGAAAATAGTTATTCTTCACACAAAGTTTGCAAATTATTAATATAATTTAAATTTACGCTCGTCCATGTTTGTGTATAATTGGTTTATGTGATATGATATGACATTCCTTTGTATTGTTGTCGCTTACCGGGTAAGAAAAAAGAAACAATTTATCCTTCAAGTTTATCTCCATTAATACTTCTCTTTGTGCGACACCGGACTAATAAAGGCCCTCGATAAGAAAGTTTGTATCAGCACCGGACGGGGCAATGAAGCGGGGGGGGGGGGGGGCGCAGGGGAGGGTGTCCCTTAGAGATTATTGTTAGGGACTCCGGAGGTTGACGTTATGTTAAGGGAAAAAAGGAGGCTTTATGACATTCGAAAATCTTCATTGAACAAAGCGTTATCTACACACTTATGGGTCTTAATGTAAAGCAGTGAAGTGCTATTCGATCAGACGTTTTGTCGAACAGTTCTGACTCGTGGGACAACTCAGTGTTGGGGTCTCGTGCTTCCGCGACTATTTTTCGATTGTGCTATTGCTATACAACAAAAAATATAAAAATAAATTGACTTCATTGGCGAATTGATAATAACATGGTTATTTAACATCTATAGATATCATCTAGGTTGCGGGTTCGAATCCCGCGACGGGTAAATGTTTGTGTGATGAATATAAACATTTATTCGTGAGTCATGGATGTTTATATAAATATTTATGTATGTTTACCCGTTATCTAGTACAAGCTTTGCTTAGTTTGGGACCAGATGATTGGTGTAAGTGTCCGAAATATTTATTTCTTTTATTATAATTACTTTTATAGTAAACACGCTTTTTTAGTTTGGGATTCGATGATTGGTGTAAGTATACTTTAGTGGTAGACTTTTATAGCCTGTTGATGATAGATAATTTTTGAGAAATCATAAATGATGCGAAAGGTGTCTTAAAATTTTATACTAGTGACAAAGTTAATGACAGATATGTTGCTTATGTTATTATAAGCAAGTGTTACACAAGCACAGTTGCTGGCTCTAGGCTTCTAAATAAAAATTTTAAAAATTCAAACCGATTTCTCTTTAATCCTTTTATACCTAGTTCAAAGTGCACAATATCGAATGTTTGCTGACGGTACGGGTCGTGCTCGGGGCTCACTGTCGGGGGACACACTGTCGGGGGACACACTGTATGTAGACAGATTACATCACAAAGATTGATAAAACATTTATTCACTACACAGTACATACAACCAAAATAGATAGACACTAAATTAAGTACGGCTGCAGCCCACAACTCGAAAACAGACAAAATTTATTACTACTTATTTAATTAAGAAAATAAAATTACAAAAGTGAATATCACGAATTATTTTATTGCAAAAGCGTATGCTGTGTCCCACAAAGGATGTGCTTTATTTTGGCTTACAGCTAGACGATATACTTCTTTTAGAAAGAAACAATGAAAAATGAAAAAAATGAAAAAATGTTTATTTTTCGTAGGATACAATTGATCACTTGAAAACGTTAATATATCATTTTAAATCTACCGCTCATTCGTAATGCTGTAATCCCCAGAGAAGAACGAGCAAGAAACTCAAGGGGTTGCTCTTTTCTGCGAGTCAAGATATTATTTAATAACAGTAAATTGCTTTATACTTTTTTTGGTGTAGAGTCAAACATATTTATTAACAATAAATTACTAACTTTAATTTGGTTTATAGTTATACATACTATACGTCGCCAAATAAGTTTTAAGTCCAAGGATTACTGTCATTTAAATAATCACAAATTTTATAGTAACCTTTTGCACTGAGCTTCTGCTTCACGATACCTTTGAACTTATCTAAAGGCAAATTCTGCATATCTTCGGGAATCTTATTGAACAAACGTATACATTGCCCCTTAAATGAATTACTAACTTTATGGAGTCTAGTTGAATGCAGAGCAAGTTTATTTTTATTTCTAGTATTTATGTCATGTTTATCGCTATTTTTCTCAAATGAAGATATATTTTTCTTTACATAAATGACATTTTCATATATGTATTGGGATGCTAATGTCAAAATATTTACTTCTTTAAACAGTTCCCTCAAAGAATCCCTCGATTTTAACTTATATATTGCTCGAATGGCTCGTTTCTGTAGTATGAATATTTTACTAATGTCAGCTGCATTTCCCCACAGTAAAATTCCATAAGTCATTAAACTGTGGAAATAACTAAAGTAGACTAACCTAGCTGTATCAACATCTGTAACTTGTCGAATTTTCCATATTGCATATGCTGCCGAGCTGAGCCTTTTAGACAATTTTAAGATATGTGGTCCCCATTGTAGCTTAGCATCTAGAGTAATACCTAAAAACACAACTGTATCTACAGGGTCCAGCAATTCTTTTTTAATAACAACACTAGTGGCGACCTGTCTGACGTTTGGTAGAACAAACTTGATGCATTTAGTTTTCTTTTCATTCAAAAGCAAATTATTAGCCGTGAACCAATCTACCATTTTTGTTATACAATCATTAACAATACTGTAATCTTGTTCATTTCGTCTAAGTTTGAACACAAATGATGTGTCATCTGCAAACAGTACAATTTCATGTCTGTCTTTTACAAAGAAAGGTAAGTCATTTATGTAGACTAGAAACAGGAATGGACCCAATATGGATCCCTGGGGAACTCCCATGCTAACCGCAGAACCTGATGATCTCGTTCCATTGACATCCACCACTTGGGTCCTATTACTAAGGTAAGATTCCATAAGTAGGAGTGCTTGACCTTGCAATCCATAGTGACGTAGTTTTTTTACCAAAATGTCATGCCGAACGCAATCAAACGCCTTGGAAAGATCACAGAACACACCTACTGCATCCTGCGACTTCTCCCAGGCATCAAATATGTGTCCTATTAGCTCAACACCTGCATCGGTTGTTGAGCGACCCCGGGTAAAACCAAATTGTTTAGTGTGCAATAATTTATTTGTATTAAAATGTGTTAATAATTGTTCAAGGATAATTTTTTCAAATATTTTACTAAGAGTTGGTAGTACTGATATAGGTCTGAAATTTGTGGGGTCCGATGTACTACCTGATTTAAACAAAGGAATTATCTTGCTGTATTTCATTAAGTCAGGAAAGACCCCCTGACCAATGCACATGTTAAAAACATCAGCTAGGTAAGGAGCCATGCAATCAATTACAGATCCAATAATTTTTACAGAGAGACCATCGAGATCTGCGGTATTACTCATTCTAATACGATTAAATGACTTTAATATATCGGAGGACACTATAGGCCTGAAATCAAATGCAACGTTACATGGACTAACACTTGACTTTAGCAGAGAAACAGCATTATTCAACAGTGAATGAAATTGGAATAAACTTCCGTCGGTTGCCGGAGCCTCACATGTCTATATGTGCTCGAAGTGGTAACATTTGTAAAACGTTATCCCGAGCTCTTCAAAGCAGCTAAAGCAGTATTTGGACATTGGAACCTTCAAGAAACGAGCCTACACCTTCCTCAAAGGCCGGCAACGCATCTGTGACCCTTTTGGTGTTGCGGGTGCCCATGGGCGGCGGTGATTGCTTTCCATCAGGTGACCCGCATGCTCGTTTGCCGCCCTCTCATAATATATAAAAAAAAAATCCCAGAAATACAAGGCATCCATACATACATGGCTGATATAAAATGACATCATCCCAAAAACTACGCGTTAAAAAAAATGTTATTCTATGTGTATAAAAATATATAATCACGTACCAACACATTTAAAAACATGCTTTGTGAACAATTCGAAAAGTCTTTGCAGGAATCTTGATTGTGCGCTCATTTTTTTTTCTATGCACGACGGGTTCGTACTTGACCTCAATCACACCTGATGTTAAGTGAAGATGAGGTCGAAGGTGGAAGCTGACCCGGAAACCCCAACACATTTGGGGGACTGGCTATCTTATCTCTGACAACCGGAACACAACAATGCTATTAACATTGCTGCTTGGCGGCAGATTTATATAAGATGGTGGTAGCTAGCCAGGCGGACATATTAAAATGCCCTACCACCAACCAAACTGAGTACTTAGACATGTACCCCGCTGGGGATCGAACCCGCTACCTCTGAATCGTAAACCTAATGTTGTTTACATTGAGCCACGGAGGCGGTTATTTTACTCTGTTCAGGAATTCTTGGATTGTAAATAGTTTATTTTATTTTTTGTTTGTGTCGACTGATCTCTAACGATATTTGTATGTCATGTAATATGCCTAAATATGAGATACTCCTAATATAAATACTTTCATCTGTAATACCATAACTCATCACCATCATCAGCCCGTAAAAATCCCACTGCAGGGATTTAGGCCTTCCCTCGTATATGAGGGAGTATGGGCCATAGTCCACTACGCTGGCCCAATGCGGGTTGGCGACTTCACATGCGTTAGAATTTTGATTTCTCAGGCATGAAGTTGCTTCCTTCACCGTTTAAGAACAGTCGGACAAATGCACATAAGTAATTAAATTAAATTTAGCAACTCATTGGTACACGGCTTGCCTGGGAATCGAACCGGGACCTCCCAAATTGGGAGACCGCGTCTTAACCGTTTAGCCACCGACGAATACCATATCGAATAAATTCATTTCATTTCATGTGCTCAATGCTGATAATTAGGTTACGTGGCACCATCAGTTTGTGGGTTAGTCATCGCTTTACAACTATGTAAAAAAAAAAAAAATACGCCCCGAATACAGAACCTCCTCCTTTTTTGAAGTCGTTTAAAATCCCGCCATCCCCGTTCTTACATCGAAATTCAAGACGTACCGCAGGATATCACCCACACTTAGTTGACGTGCCATTTATAAGGACCAAGCGTTTTAGGTCTTCGTTTCTCATGCGCACGGCTAAGGAGTGGAACGCATTGCCTCCGTCTGTGTTTCCAATCGCATATAACCCGCAGCTCTTTAAAGACAGGTTAAATAGGCATCTTCTGGGAAAGCTCGTTCCATCGTAGACCTTATCTCGACATTAGTCCAGATTAAGGTCAAGAGCGATCCCATTCTAATTAAAATAAAAAAAAAAAACACACAAAATCTAACTAATATTAGGTCCTTACCTATGAAATTGACGTTTTGTATGAAGAATTTCATTAAGACTGTTTTCTCACTTTGTCATTTTTTTGGGAACGGCAAATCCAAATTTAGCTAAACTTTGTGTGTTCAGATAACAATAATTTAAATATAGGCAGTGTTAATTTTTAAAAGTAACCGCTTTATAAAAGTTTCTGCGTATCAAAGAAATAATGTGGGAAGCTCATGAAAAGAGCTGTGTTCAAGTTTTTTTTTATTATGTGATTTAGATCAGACATTAAAAAATATTTCATGTGAAACCTTGAAAATATATTAAATTTTTCCAAATAAAAAACAAATTTGGAAATAGCTATAGAATCGCAGGAGTTGGTACATATGATTAACGAAGAAAAAAGTCTCCATTTTCATAGGTAAAGATCCAATATTATAAATGCGCAAGTTTGTTTGTTTGTTTGCTGCTCAATCACGGCGAAACGGATGAACGGATTTGGATGAAATTTGGTATGTAGGTAGAACATAATAATATTTACCCTGGAATAAAACATAAGATATATCTTATCCCGATAAAGTGAGTAATTCCCGCGGTATAAACCAATTTCCGCGATAAACTTAATCCACGCAGGCGAAGTAGAACACATTTCGCAAATTTTTGTATGGTTGTTCAGACTATGAAATTGAACAACTTTCACTATGGGACCAACACGGAAAGCGAAAAAAAAAAACAGCTGCTTCATACAATGACGTGCTTTAAGCGTATAAAGTACCAATAGATTCGGATTATCGTCCCGAAAATTTTTACTTGAAAGTTTGTATGGAATACCGCGCTGGATAAACAATACAATACAATACAAATACACTTTATTGCACAACAGATAAGAAAATACAGTTTCAGAAAAGTGGTAAGAATAGAATGTACAATTTGGCGACCTTATCACTAAAAGCGATCTCTTCCAGGCAACCTTTGGGTATAAGGACAGTACATTTAATAAACCCTCTTAATCAAATGGAATAGACAGATGATAGATGTTCCAGACAGTCCAAGGTCATTCCGTACGTAGATCTATTGCTATAGGTCGTCTGACATATTGAACTGCCAAAAATGGACAAAACAATCGACTTCAGTAAGAGTCCATTTTCTATCTTCAGAGTATATCAGAACTTAGCCAAATTTACATTGGATTACTCTGGCACAAAAATCTTTATTTCCACACACATAGAAACAAAACCATAGCAACATGTAAGAAATCAAAACAGAAGTGAACAAAAATTAAGCAAACACTCACTATGGTTAGATTTAAGAGAATTCCCAAAAGAAATTTTGGAAATTACCACGGGAAATTGAAAATGAAGCTCAAATGGTTAGTCTATTAGTAGCAGACGTTAGTTAGGAATGCATTTTCCGAAATTCCTACGGGAACGGGAGAAATGCGATCGCTGCCGGTAAACACTCGCTGAGGTAAAAGTTTGGAAAATACCCAGGGGAAAATTTGAGAATAGTCAATTTTTAGGAACGGCTAAAACGGGATCGCGTCTGGTAAACGGTCCCTAAGAATTGTCATAAAATAAAACTCTCACGGCTAATTTTTACCATAGGTTTTTAGTATGTCCTATTTCTAAAAACATTGAGTTCCACGAGGACGAAGTCACGGGCGGAAAGCTAGTTACTTATATAAGTACGTTAAAGATTCATTGAACATCGAGCTGGTCTGATAATCACATAAGTTGATGGCCAGCACCAAGATCTGCCAAGAATTTCGATCACTCCGATATACCACATTGATGCGGTGCGGCGGGTGGTATGGAGAAGGGGCACATCGCCTACCAGCCCATAAATCCGTCCGTCACGTCAGCGCTGCCGACGCGCCGCGCATATTTCACCGTCTAGCGGACGCAGCTGTGCGCAGCGCGCGATAGCTGAGGTCACGGACACAAACATCTCTAGTACCTTGTGAGTTTCCAATTAAAAGCTGCTTCATGTTATTAAACGAAACAGGAATTATAATATCGAGTAAACAAATTACGTCTACGTAATAATAAGGGATTGGTTTGAAATTTTCTTAAAATAATTAAGTATATTAATACGTAGATACTTGAGAAGATTATACTGTATGTGATCAACAATCGTAACAGAGATCATCATCATCAGCCCGTAAACATCCCACCACAGGGATATAGGCCTTCCCTCGTATATGAGGGAGTATGGGCCATAGTCCACTACGCTGGCCCAATGCGGGTTGGGGAATTCCATGCCTTTGAATTTTTATTTCACAGGCATGCAGGTTTCTTCACGATGTTTTCCTTCTCCGTTTAAGAGCAGTAATTAAATTTAAAACTCATTGGTACATAGCCTGCCTGGGAATAGAAACCGGACCTCCTAAATTGGGAGACCGCTTCTTAATAGCTGAACCACCGACGCTCTTAGAGAACAGAAATCACAAGCCGATTTTTTTTTTAATGCACGACGGGTTCGTACTTGACCTCAATCACACCTGATGTTAAGTGAAGATGAGTTAACCGATAATGTGGTTCTGCTAAATTGATGTCAATAATTTAAAAATACCTCTTCGGACTGCGATACTTAGAATAAAAAAGGTAGAATATAACATTTCTTGAAGTAGAGAAAAACTGCAATCAGTGAATTTAGAGAATTCGTTAATTTTGATTCGGTAATCCCCAACCTGAATAAAAAAAAATCCCAAACACCAATCGTCTCTGCCCATGGTTGTCAAGAAAGGCGATTGACTTGTATGTTTCAATGACGATGGGCTCACCTCTGTCATGAGTACATTTCAGTTTATCGTAAGACAATTTTGTGCGATTAATGATGTACGTTGTATTCTTCATGTAGCTTTTGTTAACTGTGCAATAAAGTATTTGATTGATTGATAAATCCATTGATTTTTGTTTTAAGCGTTAAACTTTTAAAATTTTGAAATTCTAAACGCTTATTATTTGGACACCACTGACTACCCAGTTTGTAAAAAGAGGATTACATAAAATTATTTACATCAACTTAAACGTATATTGAAGCTTCTTGATACTGTCTAGATATTATTTCTCACAAAACTGAAACTCTTCCGTCCGACTGCCTCTACCTCATTTCAGCCCCGAACTTGTACTCCAACTTTATTAAAATCTTAATGAAAAGTTCATTATCTCAAAGTGCTAAAGTATCTTCAAGTATACAGACAACTCTACAAATAGATTGAAATTGTTTTTAATGAATTCAATCAATTTGTGATCATAGAGAGTACCCAATTGAATAAAGTTTAAATATTAGTAGAAGCTATTTCTAATAAAATTAAGACTAGAATGATACTATATTTGGTGTAGTGGTTAACAACTCTGACAACAATATATGACTTATCTTTGGGGACACCACGAGGGGTAAGATAAGTCATATTTTTTTTTTTTTTTTTTTTATGATTGACTGGATACGCGTTTGACCACAATCTCACCTGATGGAAAGTGACGATGTGGTCGGAGATGAAGCACGCGATATAATGCCCCCGATACATTATATGACTTATCTTTGTGGTATCGGGGACAATATATATATTGGAAATGCTCACAGCAGCTAAGTCGTCCCACAAATAATATACAAACTACGGATCACTTAACTCGTTGCTATCAATTGCGACACTAGTTTGACGCCGAACTACACCCGTTGCTAACGTCACTGTCGCGTTCACTCGAATTGGTTTAGTTGCAATCAGCTTGCGGCTACTGTGTTTGCAGTATCGCAACGACGTTTATGTACCCGTTCGCAAGCCGCGGTATGTTCCTATATCATTTGCTAATCCGTAGTCATTCACATATTACGTTCAAAATATTTTATTAGTACGGGTAACGCCAAGGAAAGTATCTAAAAATTCCTTATGTCTGTACGGAAGAACATTTTATGCTGCTCTCTCATCGTGACACATTGGGACGTTTTTTTATGCACTTGACCTCAATCACACCTGATATTACCATACAATACAATACAAATACACTTTATTGCACAACCGAAAAGAAAATATAGTGTCAGAAAAGTGGTAAGAATAGAATGTACAATTTGGCAACCTTATCACTAAAAGCGATCTCTTCCAGGCAACTTTTGGGTATAAGGACAGTACATTTGAAATAGGTAGGTTATGCGGTATTAAATAGGGATGCAGATACAAACTACGTGAATAAATTTCATATATTTACATACACATACATTCATAGATCAATAGACAAATATACCTACTTACACATAACATCTATAAAATAGCAACAAAATACAAACGTAAATAATATTGGTGTACTAAATAAATATTTATTGATATATAAAATAATAATAATAAGCCACAACAGGATTGTGCTAAGGTATAGAGAGAAGATAAGAAAGGAGCTCAGATTAACGCAACAGGAAATGTTAAGCGAAGATGAGGCCGAAGGTGGTAGCGTACTGACCCGGCAACCCCATCTTATTTGGGGGATTGGCTATCTTATCTCTGACAACCGGAACATAACATTGCTGTTTGGCGGCAGATTTAGTTACAGCAGCTTCATTGTTCTCTTTAATGAAGAACGAGTGTTCACAGTTTTGCTATTGTGCCTTGGGCGAAGTCATAGCAGTTGTTTCGCGGTATCTATTTAATATACATCGTCCTAGATGCTTAATAAAAGGTACAATAACTGTCAATGAAGATATATAATAACCCGTCGTGAATAAAAAAAAAATATATGTCTGTAGTAGCTTATAATTGGATGTATTGCTCTCAAGACTTAACAATTAACAAATGTGTAATATATAAAATGTGGTACTTACAGGCTTTATTGACAATTTAACTAACTATTTATTACAGCTTATTTCTATGTGTGAGTTCTATACAACTTATACAAGGTACGTGTGAATTTACAAGCTAAGTGAATAACAATATAATTATGTATTACGCAAGTCTGCATTATTTAGTAAGTCTGTCGGCCACTGCTCTGATGCGATGAATGTTCATGACGAATGAACATTAACTTTGTGGTGAATAAATACCTTTTATTTATTATTTATTTATTTTATTTAAATAATATATCTTATTTAGGCCACTTACTCGATCTAAGAATACTAATATTACACAATGATTTGGATCGACAACCGCTGTTCATATCTCCGGCAACAAACACTCTTGAGGCAATAAATCAATCTGCAAATAAATTGGAAGCATTAATTTCCCGCACGAGCCCGGCCCGGTGCGGGCACGGGACGGTATTAAAATTAAAAAATTCTCAAACCAAACACAATTTAAGAGGATCAACAAACAAGCTTAATAACAATTTCTTAAGACTGGAGCCGCCTCGTAATTTACGAGTTTTTGTCAACTTGGCACTTACACCGCCGTGCTGCATTCTAGATCATTGTGGATCTGACACTGTGAGGAATTATATTTAACTTATTTTCACTACATCTGTGCATTATTGCTATATTATTCTGTAAATTGACATTTGAGTGTCAACTGAATTAGAAGAATACGCTCCTCGGCTCACTCATCGAAATATCGATAACCGCCTCCGTGGCTCAATGTAAACAACATAGGGTTTCCGATTCGGAAGTCGCGGGTTCGATCCACAGCGGGGTACATGTTTAGTAGTCGGTTTGGTTGGTGGTAGGGCATTTTAAATGTTCGGCTGGCTAGCTACCACCATCTTATCTAAATCTTCTGTCAAACAACAATGTTAATAGCCAGTGCCCCAAATAGGATGACGTTTCCGGGTCAGTACGTTTCCCCCTTCGGCCTCATCGTCACTTAACATCAGATGTGATTGAGGTTAAGTGCTAACCCGTTGTGCATAAAAAAATGTAGGTACCTATTTTATAATTTATTTCAAGATTTTTTATACATTAAAAGTTTTTTTTTGTTTAGAAGATCCGAGTAGAATAACTCAATTCAATGCATTTATTCACATCTTGGGTCAACAAGACGAGCATCATTGGCTTAGCGGTTGAGACGCGGTCTCCCAATTTAGGAGGTGCGGGTTCGATTCCCAGGCAGGCCATGCACCAATGCGTTTTTAATTTAGTTATTTTAGGTTTCGTCCAGTGTATGTTCTACCTATCTATATATCAAGTTTCATCCAAATCTGTTCATCCGTTTCGCCGTGAGCAACAAACAAAGAAACAAACATCCAAACTTTTGTATTTATAATATTAGTTCTTAGACTTAGTTATACCACAGATTACTAATAAGTTACTAAAGTATGTTATACTTAGATCCTATCACTTTGTAAAGCGTCATTTTTAGTGAGAAAATAAACTATTTTTATTATTATTATTTATTATTATTATAATTCTATAAATTTTTGAGATGTATGTATAATGTTATTGTTTTTGTTTGACAATCACTTTTATTTTAGAAATCATTAAATTACAGATAATGTATGATATGACTAGCTTTCCGCCCGCGGCTTCGCCTGCGTGGATTAATTTTATCATCGAAATTAATTTATTCCGCGGGAACTACGCACTTTATCGGGATGAAATATATCCTATGTCTCAATCCAGGGTATATTCTACCTATATGGTGAATTTCATCCAAATCTGATCATCCGTTTCGCCGTGATTGAGCGACAAACAAACATACATTCAAACTTTTGCATTTATAGTATTCGTTAGATGTTGTACAGTGAACTAAATAAATCTAATCTAATTTCAACTTTTCTTACTAGGACAGTATGAACCAAATTCATCACGTGGGCTCAAGTCTCTCAATGGTGTGCGTCGCTCACGGCCGAATAGAATAAGACGAGAGATAATCTTCAATTCAATTCTTTTAAGTAACGGCTTTCCTTTTTAGGATTCTGCCAGCATCCAGTCAGTCATGGGAGTGACAACATTGCAGATAACCGGTTGCTATTAATTTATTTACATACACCAGTTGAAGATGATCCAATCTAAAACAAAACAACGAAACACACACAAAGCAACGCCACAAGTATACACAGATAGTTACACTATTACCCTCTTATTCATAAAAATTTACAAACGCTGTATAAGCCTGTTTTAGTTAAAGTATATTTTGTCACTTTCTTTCATTGCAACATTTCCTTATGAACGACAGAGACAACATTTACTAAAACAGGTTTATAAAGCGTTTGTAAATTTATATGAATAAGACGGTTATAATTTAATCTTACTACTACTAATAAAGTTAAGACAAAATTTGGACAAATGCGGACGGTACAAAGGAGAGTAAACACTTCAAATTAGTGGGACGGGGATATCGGGGGGTAAGGAATCATATAGTGTAGAATCAAAAATCGGACATTGAAAGAATTATTAAGTGTCAATTTATCTACAATTTTTTTGACTTTGGCTTTGGCCACCAAATTTGGCGATATTCAGTCTAATTATGCGATATAATATACTTCTTGTTTTGTCGAATTAGACATTATAACCCACAACGTACTTAAAAAGAGCAGTACCTGGTGATTCTTGCTCAGTTTTGTGAATGAGAGTAATTACAGTAATTTGAATGATGTAACGTTTTTTTTTTTTTATTTATTTATTTATAGAGGGTTTTTTCAATTTGAAAATATCACCCTCATGAGTACAAATCCCTATGGTAAATTGCATAACTTAATTACAAAGCGGTCCCCAGGCAACGCCGCCGCAGGAGAGTGACATGTTTAATGTGACCTCCTACTGCGGCGCTGAGGCCCACCCTGACGAGTTCCAGTAACATTTTGGCCGCATCCGACATCGGTGATGCCAAAATGCAATTCATGACTCCTATATCGTACAAATCAATATCTAATACTATTCTAAGATTTTGTCTCTCAGCCTCGTTCCGCACACACTCCTCAAGGATGTGATAGACATCTTCTACCACGTCACATTCATCACAATTTGGTGAACCTATTTTGCCCATCAAAAATCCGAAGCTATTCAGAGGGATGTGTCCAGAACGCAGTCTCAGTGCGAGAAGAATATCATATCTACTCATTTTACTGATGTCGAACCATGGGTGACGAGGAAGGTACGGTTGGATCGTCTTATACCAAATTCCTTTTGTTAAAGACCTTTGATCAAAATACTCAGACCAACTTTCATTACAGATGTAACGTTTTAAAGTACCCTAATATACCGAACATTCGCACTAAGAAGTTCGATTCTTCATTCATCATCCGAACAGCCAAGGCATGGAACTTCCTTCCGGCGTCAGTCTTTCCTGAATCCTACAACCTTGGGATCTTCAAGAGCAGAGTGAATAGGCATTTACTGGGATCGCGTGCTTCATCTTCGACCACATCGTCACTTTCCATCAGGTGAGATTGTGGTTAAACGCGAATCCAGTCAATCAAAAAAAAATCTCTAAAAAATATACGCATTGAGTACCATCTGCGCCATAAAAATGGGAAACTACGAGTAGCACATGTTCTGTTTTCCAATTAATCAATAGCCGTTACATGATATTAACATGTCGTACAATGTTAACAGAATGTTCAGTGTAATGATAGTTTTCATTTCGAATGGAGTCGCACGGTGTGTGGTTGTGTTCGCGGTCATCCAACTCGAAACGCTCGTCCAAACTTCCTCGACACCACCTGGGATGCTTGTCACAACAAACTATGCAACTTTACTATGATTCATAGGGTGAATTTGAATCCTCCCTACTGCCGAAGAAGGTCACCGCGGGGTTTTAGTGGGTATCCCTCCCGATAGGGAGAGGAGTCCCACATAACCGTCTCGCCGTACCCACGGCGAGCGGTACGCTTAATGCGTTTAGCCGCGAAAAAAAAAAGAAAGTTGAATTCGAATTCGTGTTATTCCCATTAGTCAAGTTCGATCAAAAAAATTTCGATTGCCCATACAAAGTCATCAACATCACATTTTGTGGGAGTGTGTAAACTGGAGGGAGGAACGTGAACTTATGCTTGACGGTCTAAATTTAGTAGTTCTACAACGACCTGGTCTCGAACAGACACAATTTCGACGAAAGACGAAATAATTACTAGCCTTCTGCTGCCGTCCAGCTCACTGCATCTAGGCGCAGTCCGTGGTGGATACAAAGCAGGGGGCCGAGCTTCACTCGACCTCATTCCCCATAGGGTTGGCATTACTGCCGTTTGCATTTCATTGGCTACACTGCCATTTCCCGAGGGGGGAAGTGGGAAACTTCTTTTCCTACTTACACACCCTGTTCCTTTCTTTAATTAGCCTGGGGTCCAAGGTAGCAATAGAATCACGTAGGGCACCGTCTACCTGCAGTAGGCGCCGTGTCGAGTACCACTGTTGATCCTGGCTTACGGGAGTTACAGTGGGAGGAGTGTGGAGGCGGGATCTGACCATACAAAGTAAACCATTCTGAAACAACCTTTAATATGGAAGTCCTAAAATTTTCTGATGAATTCGGCTTTGGTTGCTAGTGGAAAGTTGTTCGTAATTAGGAGTTGGGTCACCAGTAAACATGAATTACACGAATTTCATTTTTCTAATGCACAACGGGTTGGTACTTGACCTCTAGTTAGCGCAAACACCTACTTGGGACCCTTCCGGCCGTACAAGACCTGGGACAACTTATGTATAAATAGATAAGACACGACAAGGCAAGTTAGGACAAGATATTTACCAAAAATAAGTATACATAATTATACCTTAGCTGTAACATCCACACTAGGCTAAGCCTGTATCGTTAGGGTTGCCATACGTCCCGTATATACGGGACTGTCACCGTATTTGACCATCCCGTCCCGTATTACTATATGTCCCGTATTTGTACCGTATTTCGACAAAATACAGAAATAGAATAGAGAGGCGAGGGACGCGATTGCTATAGCTATAGCCACTACTGTGGAGATCAAACCTAATCAGATCAATACCCATCTGTTAGAAAACTCATAGTACGTACACGTACGTGCAAAAGTAGTTAAATATAATATAACATAGTTCAAAAGGAGAGGATGAATGAAAGAAGACTTACGAAAGAGATATACAAAGCGAATGTGGATGGTAGTGTTGGTAGGGGAAGACCACGGTGAACGTACCATGATCAAATCGGGGACGTCTTAAAGAAAGGCCAAGTCAAGAGTACCCTAAACCGACGAGCATGTATGAACAACCTTATGAGAGTGAAGGAAGCAGAAGAGCTGTGTCAGGATAGTAGCAAGTGGAAGTCTGTGGTCTCTGCCTACCCCAATGGGAAACAGGCGTGACATTATGTATGTATGTATGTATGTATGTATCTTCAACAATTAATATCAACACAGATGTGTAAATTTAAGAGACACTGTAGCATTCACCTTTGTGGACCTGTGTGGTGTAGTGGTTAGCAACTCTGACCGCTATACTATGGGTTCGAATCCCGCTAGGGGCATATTATTGTGGGATGAATACGGACATGTGTACCCGAGTTATGCCTACCCCTACGGGAAACAGGCGTGACATTATGTATGTATGTATGTATGTATGTATGTATGTATGTATGTATGTATGTCAAAAGCCGCGTGTCGGTATTGAATGTCTTAGGTTCGAGTTTTAGACATCAGAAAAGAAAACGTCCCGTATTGACTTCTAGAAGTTATGGCAACCCTATGTATCGTTGATGCCAAAACTTAGATAATGAAGAAATCATTTCATTGGTCATTATTAATATAATTCAGTATTTTATTTAAGTACCTGCCTGGAAGAGATCAAATTGTACTGTCCCCTTTTTCTTATTTTTCTTATGTTTCTTATTGTTGTACAATAAAGAATAATAATAATAGTAAATATTTCGGACACTTACACCAATCATCTAGTCCCAAACTAAGCACAGCTTGCGCTATGGATACTAGATAATGGATAAACATACATAAATATTTATATAAACATCCATGACTCGGAAATAAATGTTCGTATTCATCATACAAACATTTACCCCTCGTGTTGAGGTTTCCGGGTCAGTACGCTTCCACCTTCGACCTCATCTTCCCTTAACATCAGGTGTGATTGAGATCCTAACGTGACCACCTAGCCAAACTGGCTCATCAATTTACTTGAGATCAAGCGCTAACTCCGACCCATTTTGACACAGTCGATGAGACATTAGTATGTTTACCTACAATATATCTATCTATACCCTTATGTACATAACTGTATCCATTTTCTTTTGCGCTAACATTATGTTAAACATTCTCACCGCTATTTGTCTTTACTTACGGCTACATTATACACTTGTATTGTCTAATAAATACATTAGCGATTTATATTAAATGCTAATTAAATGAGTGACGTTGTTGCTTGGTACCAGATATAATTAATGACCAAGTTGGGTTGGGATCGGGGAAAGGGAGGGGGCTACTTCAGCGCGAGGATGCTCCATATTGTAGATAAATATAATTAGTGCCGTTGTACATGAATAACAAAGTAATATTAAGAACGAAGAAGCGATTAATTGAGTGAAGCGCTTCATCCAGGTTGACGCAAGACGTAGAAACACGCGTCACAATTTCGCAATGATTAACTCCATAGTTATATATAAAGCATCATTTTATTAGGTAGTCGGAAAAGTTAGCGGCCTTTCTGAATGCATGAATTTTGAGTTTCATTATTGAAAAAAATTGAAGAATATCGACATTTAAACAGTCACCGAATTGCAGAAGAGCTTGGCATTCACCACTCAACAGTTTTGGATCACTTGCATTATGTGAAAAAGCTAGATATTTGGGTACCGCACGATTTGAGTGACAGAAACTTGATGAACAGGATTTCCATCTGCGAAACGTGGCTCAAACGAAATGAAATCGACCCGTTTTTGAAAAGAATAGTAACAGTCAATGAGAAGTGAGTCCTACGATAACAATGTTCGAAAACGATCTTGGTCTAAACGAGGTGAGCCATAGCAAATAGTCCCAAAGCCTGGCCCCACTCCGAACAAAGTCACGTTGTGTGTGACTGGAAGCTTTTGCCACATGGCTAAACGATTAATTCTGATGTCTACTGTCAGCAATTAGAAAATCTGAAACAGGCTCTTAAAGAAAAACGCCCAGAATTAATGAATAGAAGAGGTGTAGTCTTCCACGAACCCTCGACAAAAAACGATGGGTGTTGTGTGTTTGACTGCCTTATGTGTGTGTGTGTGTGTGTGTGTGTGTGTGTGTGTGTGTGTGTCCAGTCTTTATCCGGATATATCTCATCGAAACGGTTGAACCTATTTTCATCAGATGGCTAATAATTAATAATAACTATCTTTCTGTCCACATACACATAGCACCACCTAGTGCCACACTAAGCAACTAGGCTTGTATTATAGATACCAGATGGTTGATAAACTACGCAAATACATTTTTTTGTAAATAAATACATATATAAATGAAAAACATCCATAACATCCATCTGTCAGTCAGTATGTCCAAGCTGCTACCGCTTCGGAAATGGAAACCATCTGTGGTAAAAGAAACGGCGCCAGATACCCTGATCATTGTTGACGACCTGTTTGGTGTAGTGGTTAAAAACTCTGCTGCTATACCAAAAGGTCGCGGGTTCGAATCCCGCTAGGAGCATATGTTTGTATGATGAATACAGACATGTGTTCCCGAGTTATAATGTTTTTCATTTATACAGGGCGTCCCACGGCTATGCCACATGGAGGGAAAGTACCTTGAATTTTGTAGATGGAACATTTTACTGAAAGAAGACATTATTTTAATTTAAAAAACAATTTAAACTGCATTCATAGATTTTTAAATAAGTACATGGTTGAACCGGGAATCGAACCCTTTATTTATAAAGAAAAAATTACCATGTAGTTTTATCATACCGATCGAAAGGCTTCATCATAAGGATTATTTTTTGCTAAATAACATAGTGTCAGAAATTAAAGGAAGACCATGAATTTTAACATTTTTAATACAAAATTAATCAATTTATCAAATGCTCAAAATGAGTCCTATCCTGTTCAATACAAAGTCGCACTCTTTTGATTATTTCGCTCCCTGTCGATTTTTTGATCATGTTGTGGTGGATATTTAGAATAATACGTCGAAGTTCTGTTTGTAGCTCGTGGACACTTTGACACTGGTTCTTGTAAACTAAATTTTTTACATAACCCCATAAAAAAAAATCTAACGGGGTTAGATCTGGGGATCTCGGCGGCCATCTTATTCGTCCATTTGTCACGATCCAGGAAAGAAAATGTTCATTGAGATAGTCCTTTGTTCTGTTACTGTTATGAGCCGGAGCCCCTTTTGTTGAAAAGTAAGGTTTTGTCGTTCTGCTACCGAAAGATTATTTATCTCATTTCTTAAAATCTCAAGTATTTCTAAATACCTGTCCGTATCGAGATGCCCTTCGTAAAAATGTACTAAGAGGACCCGGTTTTTTTTCGGATTCAGGATACGGCATACAACCAGGTACCTACTTACTAATTACGTATCTCTTTATCATTTTATCATGAACTTAAATTATAATAGGGAAATGATGCATACCTGAAATGAAATGAAATGAAATGAAATGAAATGAAATGAAATGAAATGAAATGAAATGTTTATTCGTGCATAGAACCAGGTTAAAAAAAGATATACATAATTTTGGGATGATCTCTGGATCTGGCCTCTTCAGGCTTATACACTACACACTATAACTACAATAAAAATAAATCTATGAAAAGGGCTTTTAGATGCGCTGCCAATAATTGATGATGCTCAAATGTTGCTTATTAAAAATAAAGGTTTAGAGTATTAGTAATTTAACAGTAACAATAATAATTTCCAATTGACTCATAATATAACAATAACTGATTATAGAGATGTCATTAAAACTAAATGTCATAAGAACTAAATGTCATAAAAACTAAATGTCATAAAAACTAAATGTCATAAAAACTAAATGTCATAAAAACTACTTAAATGTCATAAAAATTTGATGTCATGAAAAGTTATAAAAAGTATAGATGTCATAAAAAGCATCAAAAGAATTCTACAATTTATCTGCCAAAAACTCATTAATTGCATAGTAGCACTTGTCAGTTAAGATTGCCTTGATTCCGGTTTTGAATTCCTTTATCGTCATACATTTAACATCATTAGGCAGTTTATTGAAAATTTTTGGTGCCATGCAAAAGATACTGGAGTGCTTTAAAGCAGTTTTTGAGCTTACGAGACATAAACGACTTGCAGAGCGTTGAGTTCTGGTTTGAGTTTCTGCTACAGTTTTAAACATATCAGGGTTTGTTTTTACAAATACAGCTGTCTCATATATGTATAGACAGGGAAGTGTAAGCAACTTATGCTTTTTAAAATAGGGTTTACAGCTGTCAGTTCTTCGTAAACTGAACATTGCTCTTAGGCACCTTTTTTGTGCAATGAAGACAGTTTGTTTCTCACTACTGTTGCCCCAAAATATAACACCGAAGCGGAGAACTGACTCTACCAACCCGTAGTAAGCTGTCAAGAGTGCTTCGACACCAACGATTTTCGATAGTTGGTAAAGGGCATAAGCCTGTGCACTTAGTCAATTGGTCACAATTTCTGTGTGCTTCTTCCAAGTAAGATTGTTATCAATAGTTATACCTAGGAACTTAGTAGATTTAGTATCTTTTATGTCTTGATAATTATATTTTACATGTAAACCTGTTGTCACTTTTCGTTGATAAAAATGCATAACTTTGGTTTTTTTCAAATTTACAACTAATTTATTATAATTAAGCCACTGTATAGCGTTGTCGAGAGCATTATTAATATCAGATTCATAATTGCCGCCACCATTACATTTAACAATTATGGTACTGTCATCCGCAAACAACGTCAATGGTTTTGTTTCTCCGGAATCCCTTTTGCTCATTTGCAAAAACACAAGTTTTCTCAAGAAACGTATATATATTGCGATATATTATCCTCTCAAACACCTTCGATATGACAGGTAGTAATGCAATTGGTCTGAAATTCTTCATTAGCTCTCTGTTTTCGCTTTTGAAAAGAGGCTTTACAATTACATGCTTCAGTTTGTCCGGAAAAATACCATTCACAAAGCACAAGTTTAAAATGTGAGAAAGCGGTTTCGCAATATGGAGTGCCACATATTTAATAACAATTGTCGATATTCCGTCGTATCCTACGCTCCTTTTATTTTTCAAGTTCATTATGGTATTAAACATATCTTGTTCTAAAACCGGACCCATGAATATAGAGCTGGGATTAACTTTAACTTTTTGCTTTGGTATGTCCAAATGGTCGCTACCCCACCCAACATTTGGATTGTCAATGAAATAATCGTTAAAAGCTGTTACTATTGCTGTTGGGTCAGTAATAAACCCGTGATCTGTGGCAATTTTATATACTGAATCCCTGGGGTAGTTATACTTTGTCCTATTTATTAATGACCAAATTGTTTTTGATTTATTTTGCGAAGTTTTGATTTGATAAGTATTTTGTGTCTTTTGAGTATATTTTATAATTTTCTTGAGTTTTTTACTTAGTATGTTAAGTTTTTGTTTATTATTTTTGGAAGGTGAATTTCTATAAGTCCATAGTAGTTCACGTTTTCTTTTGATACAAAGCCTAATACCCCTAGTGATCCATTTTGGTCTTTTTACGCTTCTCATTGTCATTGTGGTGACAGGAAAGCATAAGTCGTAAAATAACTTAAATATTTCGTAAAAAGTGTCATAAGCTTCATTAGCATCTGATATCATAAATATAGATGCTAATGAAGCTTATGACCTACTTCTCGAGTGGGTAATTAGTATCAGTAATGATAATGTCAGTTGTATGTCCTTACGGCAATGTCAGCTTTCCATTTTTCTGAACAAAATTGCACATCTAATGTTAAAATTCATGGTCTTCCTTTAATTTCTGAGACTATGTTATTTAGCAAAAAATAATCCTTATGATGAAGCCTTTCGATCGGTATGATAAAACTACATGGTAATTTTTTTTTTATAAATAAAGGGTTCGATTCCCGGTTCAACCATGTACTTATTTAAAAATCTATGAATGCAGTTTAAATAGTTTTTTAAATTAAAATAATGTCTTCTTTCAGTAAAATGTTCCATCTACAAAATTCAAGGTACTTTCCCTCCATGTGGCATAGCCGTGGGACGCCCTGTATATGTATTTATTTACCAAAAAAAATATGTATTTGTGTAGTGTATCAACCATCTGGTATCCACTACACAAGCCTAGTTGCTTAGTGTGGAACTAGATGGCGCTATCTGTATATGTCCAAGGATATTTTATATTTATATATTATATTATTGTTGTCCTCTACGGCTGGACAAAGATTGGACACACACACAACATCCGTCAAACACATTACATCCGTCGTTTAACGACGGGAGTTAAAAATGAGCATTCAAATACACATACGTCAGTTATACGTAAATTCATTATTATTACTGTTAGCTAACCGACTTTTAAATCCCGCTCTCGGAATTTATTTCACTCACAGCAGAGTGCAAAAGGAAAATAACGCGAACCGTAGTTTTAAAACAATTTAAATTGCTTATTTGGAATTCTACGCGTCTGGTTCGCGGACTGACCCGTAACAATACGGACTAAATTAACAACGTTTAACACGCGCGGCCGACCGTACCCGATAACCAATCACCTAACGAGCGGACCACTTGTCCACGACACTGTACCGGCCCATGCGGGACACTCGCGCACACAAATGTTTACCCGTTTGATTGCCATGCGTCGAACGCGCCTTTAACGTAATGAGCTGTTTATACACAGAATCCACTCCCACCCAATTGCGAATATTATCTTCGTAAACTTTTGCATACATCGCTCGTTGTATACCTAACTTGTGAAAGAGGCGTGATGTTGAACCGTTGGTGGACGTGTTGGAAGTGTAATTTTCATACGGTGTAGGGTGTAGTGGTGGACGCTTTGGAATGAAACTTAGTTATGTGGGGGCACGTCCGCGATGTAAAAAATCCGGCGTTGTTTGTTGAGAGCCCGATGGGATCTATGCTCGAGCGTATTATAAACAAATAAAAAATAGAGTGTTGCTCTGTTTATCGTGTGTACTGAAAACGGCATATATTGACGTGTTTGTACGCCATTTGTATGTGTACAAAGATGTTGTGCAATTTTATGACGTCAATTCGATTTCGATACTGGATCCCAGTCTGCGAAATCAAAGGTTGCGAGTTCGAATCCCGCTAGGTGTTAAAATTTCAGTGATGAATACTAAATTCCAATTGATTAAGAATAAGAAAAAAATATTATGAACGCCACAACACGATATAAAACAACGAAGTAGTAAATTATAGCTAAAAAGGAAGTACAATTATAAATAAAATGTGCACAACGCTGTCACGTGTTGCGGCGTGCACAAATGAGTTAGCACTGAGCTCATGCTGCAACAAATCACAGCGCTGGTTTTCAGTGCTCCCAAATAACCAGTGACGCACGGATGCTACATCAGTATTGTAATGAGCAGCATAATAATTAATAACTATAGTCTGTAGTTAGTGTATGTATAGTGTAAAATATTAAAAAACTAATAATCACGTAATAGTACGTAAGGAGCATCTGTGGCTCAGCGGTTAAGACGTAGTCTGCCTGCCTGAGAACGAGAAGACTATGGCCCATACTCCCTCATATACGAGGGAAAGCCTATATCCCTGCAGTGGCATGTTTACGCGCTGATGATGATGATGAATTGTACGTAAATGGAAATTATAGTTTATACTGCTTCACATAATATCAGTTTAAGTCTTAATATTCACATTCAAAATAATTGTGTTTCTAACAAAACACATATTTTCGAGAAGTTTGTACAAACCTACGTGTGCACCCGGGAGGCGAGCTCGTATGTAAAGTTATAAAAGCGTAATGCGATTGGCGCGTGCCGCGGTGTAGTGTCAGCCGCGAGACATATCGCCGCCGCTGCTACTACAGGGTTACTAGATCAAAAATTAGATTTCCTGGCTGTTACAGGTTTATAGAGGTTTTACTTCCTTGTTTTTTATATATTCTGTGGCTTGTTTTGTACAGCTTTAAACATGATTTAGATCCTGTTCTTCTAATACAGTTTACACGTTTTGGTTGGTGATAGGGCATTTTAAATGTCCGCCTGGCTAGCTACCACCATCCTATCTAAATTTACCGCCAAACAGCAATGTTAATAGCATTGTTGTGACCCGGGATTAGTTGACTATCTATAAGTGCTTCTAGCTATTGTATTTTATATTAAGTAAATATATATATATATTATTAATATATATTATTAAGTAATATTAATATGATATTATTATCATATTTATGCATACTTATCTATAATTATTTCTTTAATTGGTTCGCTTTTAGCGATAAGACCGCCTAATTGTGTTCTATTGTTATCATCAAAAATTACTGTAAATTATTTTACGCAATATAGAGTACTTGTATTGTATTGTATAAGATGGTGGAAGCTGGCCAGACGGATATTTGAAAATATCCTACAACCAACCACACCGACTAGAACACGTGCACCGAATGGAAATCGAAACTGTTTACATTGAGCCGTTTCTTATGTTTTTTGTTTATTACAAAAAAAAATTGAACAATGGAAGACAACTTTGTCGCCCTGTTTTCTGACAGAATTCTAAAATTTCGTACCCGCCAGAAAAATTCAATTAATGTGGTAACCCTACGCCCATCTCACACCGCGGGTGACGAGCCACCTCACAGATAACTACCAGTAGTTCTACTAGGAGCATTCACCTACATCGTGTATGGCCAAATAGTTCACTGCTACCTGATCCTCTTCTCCTTTTGTTCGAAAAATAAAACAATAGTTTGGTGTTCTTTATTATTAAAAAGAAGTTTATGGGAAGCCGGTGATTTAATTCTTTCTCTCTACAATTTAGGACCAATCAAGGATACAGGCCTAGCCTAGTGTGGATGTTACAGCAAATGTATACTATTATGTACTTATGTATGGTCCTTTTTGGTAAATAATCATCTTATCTTATCTCTTCTCATCGCATCTCACCTTATCATATCTTATCTATCTTATCTTATCTTATCTTATCTTATCTTATCTTATCTTATCTTATCTTATCTTATCTTATCTTATCTTATCTTATCTTATCTTACCTTACCTTACCTTACCTTATCTTATCTTATCTTATCTTATCTTATCTTATCTTATCTTATCTCTTGTCGGTGGAATCTTTCCCACACTTATCTACATCCCGCCTTTTCTTTGACTTTCTGATACGACAGGGCACATAATGTTCTTGATAAAGTTGTCGTATCATATCAGATGACCCGACATCTTTCCCCTTCTGTTTTCAATGATTTTTAAAAACATTCTCTTCTCGTTAACCATCTGCAGGACCTCCTCATTGCTCTTTCCTTCCACCCAGCTTATTCCCTCCATTCTTCGCCAACACCACATTTAAAGTGCTTCTAATCTTTCTCTATCGCGTTGTGTCATAGTCCACGTTTCACTTCCATATAGAGCAATGCTCCAGATGTACACTTTGATCAGATGTTTTCGAATCTTCCGTTGAAAAGCCCAGCGGAATGGTAGTTGAAATGGAAATGGGCAGGGCATATAGCTCGAGGTACTGACGACTATTGCGATATTAAAGTTAACAGACGACCTAATGAAGGTCGTGGGAAGTCTATGGATGCAGGCCGCCTTCAACCGGTCACTGTGGACATCCTGTGGGTGATATGATGATGATGATTAAATAAATAAAGTCAGGAGTATATAGTGGATTGGATTTAACTCTTCATGGTTCTAGGAAAGTACAGAATCTATTATTTCGCGATTGTTGGATTTTATAATTTAAACTACTATCTTATTTGATTATTTAGTCTATACGATTTGAAATATTGCTTAAAACATAAGCAAAAACTTTAGTTAGTATAGGATTTTTAGTTTAGAATTTTAAGTCTTTTTTTTTGCTTGAATTTTTTTTTTTTTTTTTTATAATTTAAATAAATAAATATTTCGGACACTTACACCAATCATCTAGTCCCAAACTAAGCAAAGCTTGTACTATGGATACTAGATAACGGATAAACATACATAAATATTTATATAAACATCCATGACTCAGCAATAAATGTTCATATTCATCACACAAACATTTACCCGTCGCGGGATTCCAACCCGCAACCGTTGCTTTCGCTGATAGGGTCACTATCCACTACACCAATCGGTCGTTAACAGGGCGGGATATATTACCTCACTTATCTACAACTAAAATGCATGTTCTTGCTAACGTCTTCAATTTTTGCATCAAGTTACGTTACTGGTTACTGGAATGCTGTGGCATTATAGCGCGAGTGGTAACGCCTCGTCGGTTCACTCGGATATAAAACTTTGTAATGAGTACCTACGAAATTTGTAGTACTCACTTCAGTATCATTGGCCGTGCTGTTCGACTAAGAGCTGCACAAACATTATACCATTTCCTGGTGCTTTAATCTGTGCTCCTGTCTTATCTTCTCACTATACCTTAGCACAATCCTGTTGTCGCTTATTATTATTATTTTATATATCAATAAATATTTATTTATTACACCTATATATTTACGTTTGTATTTTGTTGCTATTTTATAAATGTTATGTTTAAGTAGGTATATTTGTCTATTGATCTATGTATGCATGTGTATGTAAATATATGAAATTTATTCACGTAGTTTGTATCTGCATCCCTATTTAATACCGCACAACCTACCTATTTCTAATGTACTGTCCTTATACCCAAATGTTGCCTTGGAAGAGATCACTTTTTGTGATAAGGTCGCCAAATTGTAAATTATATTCTTACCACTTTTCTGAAACTGTATTTTCTTTCTGTTGTGCAATAAAGTGTATTTGTATTGTATTGTATTGTAATGTATAGGCTTGTGTTGTGGATACCAGATGGTTGATATATTACATGAATAATTTATTTTTTTGTAAATAAATATCCATAACTCGGATACACGTGTCCGTATTCATCACACAAACATATACCCCTAGCGGGATTCGAACCCCGCAACCTTTTGGTATAGTGGTCAGAGTTGCTAACCACTCCACCAAACAGGTCGTCATTGATGCATATCTCGCCTGCTCAGCATGGCAGTTAGGATTATGTCCAGTAGTGGACTATTAAGAGAGAAACTAATCATCAACAGCCTTACACGTCCCCACAGTTTGGGCACAGCCTCTCACTACGGGAGAGTTGGGACATAATCCATTACGCAGGCCAAGTGAATAGTAGCCGCCTAGTTCTGGAGAAGAGACATGCCTTGGACTTCAACCTAGAAGTAGAATGGATGGAACCAGCTCTGGCTATGGAGATGCGTACATTGGTCTGGCTTTTGTTTACATAGTTAACAAGTTCAGTAGAATGACACTTTATGTCGCTGTGGTGTTAATGTACCAGCCGTGGACTTCCCTCTGCTGGTGACACAACAATGTTAACTATTATGTAAGTATATAAGTCAGGCTATATTACCACAAACAGCGTTATTGACTCTCCGTGAGTAAATAGTTGGTTCAATGAAACTTGTTTTGAAAATTTAATATGCGATAATGTAAATATTTGTGTAAACCGCGAGCATTTTAACCGTTCTGATTAAACCTACAATTGTTAAATTGACATTCATTTGGAAATATATTGTGGTTAAAAATAACAAATATTAATTACATGAGGTTTTGTTATAATTCCACAGTCAATACGTAGTTAAATGTTGCATACAACTTACAAACATAAAGTCACGACCTTTATCCCAAGTGGGGTGGTCAGAGATATATGAAACTAAAGCATTTGGATATTCCAAACATTACAGATTAATGATTGAAAAAACATCCACAACTTTCGAAACATACAGAAATGCACACGTGACAGAGTGTGTGCCTATCGCTGTTGAAACGTACAAATCTATAGATGTTTTTTGGTGGAAAGTCCCTTAGTCGCCTTTTACGACACCCAAGGGAAGAGACGGGTTTTATTCTTTTCACGTGCTGATACCACATGACAGATGATATAATCATGTTTTTAATATATTTTGATGGTTAGGTTGACATTTTGTGTCAATATGAATAGGGTTACTAATTTTTGAGCTCTGTATGCACGTTAAGGAACACCGTTATCTTCCGTTAACTTTACTGACGTCAGTCGCAGTTATTCGTCTATTTGTGATGCTAATGAGCGCGCTCTGCGATCCGCATTACAGTTACCGGATTCGCAAGTAAGATTTCCTGACAAAATTCCTGTCTTTTCATTAAAGGTAACAGCCGAATCTAATGGTTGCAGGTTCGAATTCCGCTGATGGTAATGTTTGTGTAAAGAATATAGACGTTTACATCTAAGTCATGGATGTTTTTGGGACCAGATACCTAAATTTGTGAATAAATAAATAAATATTTCAGACATCCTTCTTCAATCGACTAGTAACTAAGTAAAACTCGTACTATGGATAGATAACGGATAAACATACATAAATATTTATCTAAACATCCATGACTCGGAAATACATGTTCGTATTCATAACACATTTACCTCTAGTGGGATTCGAACCCGCAACCTTTAGTTTCGCTGATATGGTCACACCAACCGGTTCGGCAACAAAGTAACCCAAGTAAAACATTTAGTCAGAAAAGTGGGCGCCCATGAGGACATACTTTTTTGACGACCCATCCGTGGACTAGAAGGTCGCTTAGAGGAATAAGTCTTCATTTGTGCATTTCCAAATTATTCTATACTAGCTTTCCACCCGCTGCTTCATTAAATAACATTATCGCGAAAAATTGTTTATCACGCAAGAACTATTCACTTTATCGGGATAACTTCAAAACTTCAAGCATTTATTTTCAACGTAAGATACATGATATCATTTGTTTAATGGTCAATTTAAATCTATTGGAAAAAAAAATAGGGCTAAGCATATTTCGGTCAGTCGGTATGTCCAAGCTACCACCGCTTCGGAAAGGGAAATCATCTGTGGGAAAAGAAGCGGCGCAAGAAACCCACAGGATCATTTTCTTTTCTTTTTATATATATATATATAAAAGTATACAACTAATACAATTTTATAATTTATAAAATGAGATAATAAATATTTTACGTTTTAATATTTCATAAATATCTGTTCATCCGTTTTGCCGTGATTGAGAAATAAACAAACAAATAAATATCCGAATTTTCGAATGTTAGTTAGAATGAATCTTCTTCTTTTTGTGGAGTTAATGGCAAAAGTTACTGATACTTCCCTAGACAAGCTACATACAACACTTCGTAGCAACGTAGCTGCCTACACGAGCTACGCCGTAGCACTGTAGCCACTTACATCAAAATGTAAGAGCCAATCATAAAACTTATTTCGATGGCACTTTAGATATAAGTGTTGGAACACGAATATAAATTGTCCCGGAATCTCCGCGATCGTTATCGCTCAGTCCCGGAAATCAACTGTGGGGAGTCCCGGATCCCGCTGACGAGCGAGACGCGATTACCAGCGCTGACTGCGTCGCTCGCGCCTACTATGATTTATAGTGAAAGTTCGCGGGAACCTCCCCTTCTCTACTCCTTCAGCCTCCCATGCACGTGTGACGTCATCGTGCGCCCTTCGAATCGGAACTTAGATTAATTTGTGGCACCACCTCGGAATAATAATACAGTAGTAAGGTACCATAACAGAAAGCTACAAGGAACTATTTTAAAATTTTTAAGGGTTAGATGAGACGATGGTAGCTAGCCAGAAGGGCATTTAAAAATGCCGAGTTAAACTTCTTGCTTAGAGGGAACTGAAGCGATCGAAAATCGCAGGTCATAGCTATTATTTTGATTCATTCTGTATGAAAAAAGAAATATTAATTTATCGAATGAGGGCGCCACTGGAGGGAATAGCGCGCTTAAAATCGGTTACCAATTGACGAAGACGGTTAACAAACATAAAACAGTCGAATTGACGACCTGCGTCTTGTTTATATTCAATTGATAATGAAATATTATAATATAAAATAATAATTAATAATTATGTAATGTAAAACCTATTTTTAAAAGAGCTACCTCTCGAGTTTCTTGCTTGTTCTTCTCAGGGGAAAATTGCCTTTTGAACAAGCAGTAGCTTTAAAAATGTAACATCTGACTATTTTAAGTATATCCTGTGTACCTACAAAATAGAGTATTTTTGATTTGATTTGATTTAAGTCGGTTAAAAAATAGCCAATTTGAAAACCATTCGAGACTAATCTTCGAAACTTATTAATTTATATTATTCATATTACTTTCCGAATTCCATACAGTTTCAAAGGCGATAAGTGAAGGGAAATGAAAGGTTTTCCTGTTACTCTGTTAGTCGCCATTATGAATAATAAAACAAAAGAATAAACGCGGAGCGCGCGACCGGCCGCGCCGCCCGGTCTCCTTGTAGCGTTATGTATGAGATAAGCTGATACAATAAATTCCTTTGCCTAATGAAACAGGCGCTACCTGTTTACTTTTCCTCGATTGCTTTTGAATGGAGAAAATATATTTTTTTTAATAACCTTACTCTGTGCACATCAAAGACCGGTTTGTAATTAAGTTTCTTTGGTAAACTTATTCAAAATGTGTGCGAGTGTGCGTTCCCGCAGATAATATAATAATATTATAATAGTTTATAATAATAATAGTTTTTTTTTGTTCTTGTTTTTTTTAAATAAATGAATATTTCGGACATTTACACCAATCTAGTCCCTAATTAAGCAAAGCTTGTACTATGGATACTAGATAACGAATAAACATACATAAATATTTATATAAACATCCATGACTCAGGAATAAATGTTCATATTCATCACACAAACATTTACCCATCGCGGGATTCGATCCCGCAACCGTTGGTTTCGCTGCCGGGTCACTATCCACTACACTAATTTGCAGTAGTATCTATGGGCGTTACATATCGCATTTACCATACAGTCTCGTACTTATTGTCAGTTACATAACAAGAGGGAACTCTGATTGCTAACCGAGGCAGAAGCCTGTATCTATGATATCAGCGCTCTTCCTGTATATAGTTTAATGTAAGGATACAAAAGGCAAATCAAATAATGTGTATTGATTTTTAAAATTGATAGACGTTTTTTTTTTATTTAGGAGACCTAAGTGACTGTGTATGTCATTGGGGGTTGGTAGGGATTGGTTTACCGGGTAAGTATGAGGAAACCGGTAGACCACCACCACCAGCTTGATAGATCAAATAGATCGTTTATTTGTTACGTCAGTTACACACATACACAAAGTTTTGAGAGTATTTTTTAAAAGTAAGTACCAGGTAGGTACTAGGTGCTAGGTACAGAACAACCAAAGCTTAATGTGTGTTGCAGTGGGATAAGTGGGTCACACCTCTGTATGTGGAATTCCCGGGTCCAAAGAACAAACCACTGATTTGTGTACCGGAGACCGATTGGTGTAGTGGATGGTGACCCTGTCAGCAAAACCAACGGTTGCGGATTCGAATCCCGCGAGGGGTAAATGTTTGTGTGTTGAATACGGACATGTATACCCGAGTTGTGGATATTTATTTACAATAAAAAAACATACGTATTTATGTAATATATCAACCATCTGATATCCACAACACAAGCCTATAGTTGCTTACTTTTGGTCTTGTTTTAGATGTCTTTTTTAGCCATAAGTTATTCATAGCTAAGTATCGCTGTAATTATTGACCAACGACGCTGTTGGACATCACTTAGTTTGTGCTGTTATGCAGCCCGCGAGACCCACGGGAAGAGGTCAGTCGGCCAGATATACATATGTAATACAACAAGAAATTTGGCAGTATACAGCTAACACAGCGTATGTTGGCAGAAGCTTATGTCCAGATTAGTTAGCCTGTGGTTGTTTGAAGTTAGCTAAAATTAAGCTAATATACCTGAATGAGGTATTTTACGTGCTTATAACTTGTTGCAGTTGGGATTCCGACAGGGGTCGCCACTAATGACTGTTTTTGTTCTCTCGTCTAAGTACCCGCGTGTCTTTCTTAATGGCCGAGGAAAAACTGTAATGATTTTATACGGAAACATATGGAGGTGCACGTGTAAGTACGGAACAATTGTCGATTCTAATGCCCCGCCGGCTATCAGTTCGTCAAGCTATGTACCGTGCCCAATGACTCTTCAAAACGGGATCGCTGATGGTAAATACTCGCACGGGAACGGGATAAAATTTTTAAGATTTTTTTTTTATCATAACACTATTAATGTGTCATTAGTACTTAGCTCCAAAATATCCCAGCGAGGCGAATAGAGCTAATCCTTCTATAGAAAGCAATGGAAATCGTATTATGGGAGAGACTTCAACAGTGGACTGCTACAGCTTCATTATCGTTGAGACTAAAATAATTGATGATAATACGAACAAAAGCTTTACATTTGAGGGAGTGGCGTCCACTCCCGCTCTAACCAACCCCAAGCTCATAAACATATTTATGCAAGAAAAATAATACCCACATTTTTCAGGAACGTTTGAAAGCAGCTTTAATACGCTGCGGCGCGCCGTAGTTCTTAAAGTACAAAAAGTTTTAATATAACACAAGGTAGATTCTTACGCCGTTTTAAAATTCCAACAAGGCTTCGGCTGCATATATTTAATACGGCCTCCGCGTACATTTTGTTGACACACTGCCGACAAAACTCGTTTAATTTTGCATACGAGCCGTACTAGACGCAATCCTCTAAAATTCCATACATATATGAAATCATATAACGCATCTGCATACACAAGGCTCACTTTATTAAACCGAATAATGTAGTGAATGCGCAGGCTAACTCACTTCGGCATAATGAGCAACTCGTAGCGACGCTCGTAGCTCGTAGCTGAGGGCGCGTAGCGCGTAGCCTCGGTGTTGCCAAAACGTGCGTTGTTTTTGTAAATATCCGCGTAACATAAAACTTTTTGTCAATTACCCGAAATACGCTGCGGCAGTATAGCTGTTTTATAACATAAACAGAAACTTAGAATATATAATTAGACATAATTAAATATTTGTTAAATTTTGCGTGCTCAAAAGGCAGAATGTAATGGGCCTTATTTTTAATATTAAAACACCCTTGTGTACCTATATTCTGCCAAAATAAATAATTTGAAGAATCCACGAAAGGAGTTCGAGGCGGTGGTGTTGGAGAAAATTACACAATTAAGGTCAAGTTTTTAATTAGTTGTTTCTTCACTTTGATCATTCAAATGTATCCTACAACACATGTCCTCTCACACTGCATATATATCAAACAATATAAAACTTGGCATACTAAAAAATAACTTAACTTTTTATTGTTCTCCTCGCGGTTTTAGCCAAAAGCGCTCGGCAACACAGCGCAGCGCCCAGCTACGCCAGTAGCCGGCCAGCCTTCGCGCGGGTCGTACCGCTACGCCATGCGCTACGAAACACTACGCGTATTCAATTACTACAATTAAATAAAATATAATTAGTTCTGTATTTTTCAATAACTAGTATACCGTTGCCAAATTAATTAGATGTATAACTTAGTGTCAATGTTAATGTGAAATTGTGATCCCGGGTTACCTCTAGTAGTTATAGCAGTTTGATAAGTGTGTAGTTCCATGTCCATTTGTTGGTAAGGTCAATAAGTTAATTGTAAGTGAGTAAGACAGATGATCAAGATGAAAAGGATTTGCCATCTCATCTTCCGGCTGCTGTTTTTGCTTGACGGTAAGTTGTACGATTAATTACAATATTCTATCACAGAAGAAAATACGAGATACGTTTATTGTTGAAAAGATTCTCATGATACGTAGACAATTTTGGATTGGCAATAGACTATTTTCTTGGATGCAATATGAAATTAAAATAATTGTATTTTGAAAAACGCAGGAATGAATTTCAAACTTTGTTAATACAGCTGATTTATGTAATATCAGGTGGTAATAATGGACCAAAGTTAACGGTGAAATCTCGGCCGTTGTACCAGGAACACAGAAGTTGGGAGAAAATGTTATTATTTTTTGGAAACACATTCTGCCGGCAACTTCCCGGCTAGACCCGGCGCTGAACGGGAAAGCCAATTATTTGGCTTCCGCGCATTTTTCTACAAAATAATGAATAACTGAGGACGGACGGGGCCGGGTTTGATCTCACAGTAAACTTTAAGATTTCAGATAAAAATAATTTTTATTATGTCGTTAGCTGAAAACTACATTTGTAGAATTCACGCGATGAATTGATTTACTCTCACAAGATATTGTAAAGTTAAGTAACACTATAGGCAGAATTCCAAATGCAAAATTATGCGCGATATGAGACTACTATGAGTAACTTACTCATAAGCTTTAAGTTACTCAAACTTGAAGTTAAAATATCTAACACCCCAACTCTGAATTAATCTGCCAATTTTAGTTCGGAAAATCATTTTTAGCTCCCAAGTGATAAAAATAATTAACACTACGTATAACTTTCTCAAAGTCTTGGAAATAAATAAAATTCAACAGAGTTTATTTTCGCCAAGGGAATTTGACACGTTATGCAAGTGAATTGCTATGTGATTGTATGTTAGAATATAGAATAATTTTCATAATATAAATCACAATGTCTTAGCTCGAAAACAAATGGTATTGATTTTTAATAGTGTTGAATTGACAAAATTGCAGAAGCCTAAAAAGTCAAAATATCACTTATTGAAAGTCAGAATGTATTTTTAAAACTATATTTGTCATGAGAAATATTTGAAGAGACATTGTTTTTAATGGCATCCAGTCTTTTACCCACAGTCATGAAGGTGAATTGTTTTGTATTCATAGAAGAGATTTTTCGAAAGGAGCACTGTAAATTCAGTTCTATTACCTGTGAGTTATGTATAATATCGATGCAAAGTTTATCCTAACATGACGAACCCTACGTTTTAATACTTAGTAAACGTTGCATGCAATAAGGTCAATGAGCTGGCCAATACTTTGGACGAAGAATCAGTCTCACTGTACAACAAAGTAATGCGATCAGCCTTCTAGTTTTTGACTGAACAAGCAATCAGGGACTTGGGGCAAATTTCTTTTAATTTGTGACTTACAAATTATATTATTACTAGCTGTTGCCCGCGACTTCGTTAGCGTGGAACATATCATCAAAATCGGTTCAGCAAAAAAAGTTACCTATATGTTAATCCAGATTCTAATCTATCAACCAAATTTCATGCAAATACGTCCAGCAGTTTAGGCGTGAAGAGGTAACAAACATACATACAACACACACTAACATTCACATTTATAATATTAAGATAATACCCGACTAGTACCTAAACAAAATTGGTATTACATGAGTACAGTTTATTGTTCGTTGAACATGATTTAATTTCTTTGCCTAAATTTTGATTTTATTCCCAAATAAAATAATTAACAACTTTGAGAATATAATCTCAAAAGTTTTGTCAAGTTCTTGTAAATAATATACATCCCAAAGAAATATTTGTTTATTGCACTTTAAAAATAATCAAAACAGTGAGGGATAAATGAATATTATTATTATTATTAAGAGCCCATAGTGTCCCACTGCTGAGCAAAGGCCTCCCTCATCTGAATAACACAACAATATTATTAAGACGTAGTTAATGGTGCTAGAGGATAATAATGCTCTACCACTAAATAGACCGAGTTCTAAACATGTACCTCATTGGAAATCGAACCTGCAACCTCTTCATCATCACCCTTTAAACATCACACTGCAGGCATATAGGCCTTCCTTTGTATAATGAGGGAGTATGAGCCATAGTCCACCACTCTGGCCCAATGCGGGTTGGGGACTTAACAGGCCTTTGAATTTTTTTTTCTCAGGCATGCAGGTTTCCTCACGAAATTTTCCTACACCGTTTAAGAGCAGTCGGATAAATGCACATAAGTAATTAAATTAAATAAAAAAAACTCATTGGTACATAGCCTGCGTGGGAATCGAACCCGGACCTCCCAAATTGGAAGACCGCGTCTTCACCTCTATTTTGTAAGTTTTATGACGATAACCAACCGCATTGGGCCAGCGTGGTGGACTATGGCCCACACTCCCTCATTATACGAGAGAAGGCCTATATCCCTGCAGGATGTTTACGGGCTGATGATGATGCTGTGGCAGAATAAAGTACTAGGTACTAATTTAAACTGGTCTTCACGAAGGATCAGTAATAGGTATAACAAGGTTGTTCACTTCTGCGAACTACGTTTCGCCGAAGCACGTTTCGTCGAATGCCGAGTACATTGCGATGTTGGTTCATTACTAATTTTTAAATAAAAACAAACTCCGTAAGAGTAAATCAGTATATTATTAGGAATGATATTCCACTAAAGAAAATATAGGACTCTGAAGACAACCACAGTGTAATGTTCAAGAAACACAGAGTATGTATCCGGCACCGAACCCGGAACCCGAGCTGCGTCCGAAATGAGCCGCGACCAGATTTATTATCTTTTAATTTCCTGCCCCCTCCCCCCGGCTCTTCCCCGAACCGCTGCCCAACCACGGCCTGCTCATGTGCCCGTACTTCCGGCTAACCTTTCTGTTTACATCATAACTAAGGGTTTTAGAGGATTATGTTACAGCTGTGCTAGTGTAGCTGTACGAGACCGAAAGCCAACGTTAAGGTTAGAAGTTGGATGGGTGACTCTGAAGCACAATTTTGTATGTACTTCAGGTTGCTTCTTAATTGGGTCGGGTAAATATGATTACAGAATACGGCAACTGCAAGGAAGGAAAGAAATATTTAACATACCAGCTTTCCGCCCGCGGCTACGCCTGCGTGGAATAACTTTATCGCGGTTATCCCGCAGGAACTACTCAATTTATCGGGATAAAAAATATCCTATGTTATAATCTAGAGTATTTTCTAGCTATATTCCAAATTTCATCCAAATCCGTTCATTCGTTTCGCGGTGATTGAGCAACAAACAAATAAACAAACACACAAACTTTCGTATTTATAACATTAGTTAGACTAGTAATTAGGTATTACAAGGTCGTAAAATATACAAAACGGAACAATAGTTTTACTCCCAAGAATAATAAAATTATATTATTAAAAATATGTTCAACATTGAAAATACTTTTAATGCTCATCATCATGATTATCGTATTTTATTCTAGTACAAAGTTGAGTGAAGTAGTAGTCCATAAAGGAATCTTCTGGCTCCATCTTCTAACACTGTGTAATACTCGTAGAAAGTGCTCATGGCAACAAAACCACCTAGCCCAAATTCGACTATCTTGCCACTTGCCAGGGAGTTCCAGTTCCAACATTCCAGCTCTATTATCAGATCACCTGGATTGTACCATAATATTGCATTGTCAACGAGCTCACATAAATATGCCAAATTTCAGCTTAGATACCAGCAAGTGGTTAAGGCGTGAGGCAGGGAGACGTTATCTCTCTGAAACTCTTTTTAACCGCCTATGTGGTTCAACGTAAATAACATAGGGTTTACGAATCGGAGATCGCGGGTTCGATCCCCAACGGAGTACATTTTTAGTACTCGGTTTGGTTGATGGTATAGCATTGTAAATGTACCTATTCACTACACCAATAATGGTGCTCGAAGTTTGCGTGTTCTATGTCCGAAAATCACACCCCTAATGTGATTATGGAGGCATCTATCGGCATGTTTGTCCGAGAGTTGTGACAGGACTGTCGAGGTGTGTTAGTTCCGCCCCGCGGCGTCATCGTGTGACGTCACGTGTTGTTTCCAATAGCGACGGATTTCGATGGGAATGTCAACGGGTAATGGGATCAGGTGATGTGGGATGGCATCTTCCAATTCCGCAGTAAGCAGTTTTTTTTAATACACAACGGGTTAGCGATTGAGCTCAATCATACCTTATGTTAAGTGAAGATGAGGTCGAAGGTGGAAGCGTACTGACCCGTAAACCCCAACACATTTGGGGGATTGGGTATCTTATCTCTGACAACCGGAACACAGCAATGCTGTTAACATTGCTGCTTGGCGGCAGATTTAGATAAGAAGGTGGTAGCTAGCCAGGCGGACATTTAAAATGCCCTACCACCAACCAACCTAATTCAAAATATAACTCAAACAATTCAAATATTACTGTTTTAAAATTACATATGTGCTTCTCCAAACAGCTTGTACAAACCTCTCCAGAGGCAGTACTTGCTATTTGGCTTACGATAACATTTGGTAAATTTCGCTCTGAAACGTGAACTAGCTCTTGGCGTGTTATTGTAGCTCGGCTCTGACAAGGTGTTAATTTGTCCCGCCTTGTGGAAGCGAAGTCGGTGGACTTTGGGAAAAAAATTAATTAGTTTTAATCATGTTTTAATTATGTCATTATGTCTATCGCTCAGACTGTCCGGGTGTCAAGTGTTCATTTTAACATTGGATATGTTTTTAATACGCTTTTAGTAGCTCCTTTGTAACTGGCAACGCGAGTATGTAAACAAATCAACGAAGTCGATTTTAACTTTTGAAAATGAAAACTGTAACAGAAACTTTGCAATTATATGTAATTGTGATGACAATACAATAATTTGGTACCATCGAGGTGATCTGATGATGGAACCGCGGAGAGAATAGTGTAAATTGCAATGGCTAGTAATAAACCCTTCGAGTTTTGACGACACACGATGAAGAGGTAGATAATGGGGCTTTTCGGTGGGTACTAGTAAACCACATATATACATACAATACAATCCAGGTCCAAATCTGTCTACAAACCAAATTTCATCAAAATCCATCCAGCCGTTTAGGCGTGAAGAGGTAACAAACATACATGCATACACACACACAAACTTCGCATTTATAATATCAGTTGGGATTTATTTGTACCGTATGGAGGTGAAAAAGGGTGAAAATGAAAAAACCAGACTTTTAAATGAAATATCTCGAAGAGAAGCAATTTCGTAAGATAGTTGTTGGGTTCCAGGACATCGTGGTGAGCCGCACTTTGAGGGTATCTGTAGAAAGTTATCTCGTATAGTCTTGGAACTGTTTTCATTGGAAAGGTCTGGATGAGCATATTGTGACAGATAAACATCTTTTATAGCTCCGTGTGGTTTGGGCAAGTAAAAAGAATCGTCGTAAAAGGCGACTACTCGTATTGACACCAATAAACATTTATAGACTTGCACGTTTCAGTGACGACGGGCTCACCCCCTGTCACGTGTGCATTTCTGTATATTTCATGTTGTTTCAAGCAATAACCTTTCAATCTGTGGAACACCCAAACGCCTGTATCTCTGACCCAAGTAAGATAAAGGTCGTTACATGATTTATGAATTATTCCTCGTCCTCGTCGGTGGCTCGAGGAAGGAAAACATCGTGAGGAAACTTGCATGCCGGAGAAATAAAAACTCAATCAATCAATCAATCAAGTACACTTAATTGCACAAAAATTCTATAGCTTCAAAAAAAAATAATAATTGTACAAGCAGGCGGTAAAACTCTAAGGCATGTGAAGTCATTGTGCCTTACTTGTGACTTTTTCTCGCTGTCTGAGCTGTACGTCCGGGAAGTACGTCTGGGGTACTGGTGTCCTAAAGCACAGACTACCGCCAATTTAAGCATCAATCTTCACACGTACTCACCATCCTGTACATTTCGCTATAGCGTGAGTTTGTGAAGAACAAATAAAGATTATATTAATATACGAGGCATGACTTATATTGCTGCAATGGGATGTTTACGGGCTTAAATGATGATTCTTCTTTGGGAAGCGGGTAAAAACGGAGATATTCAGTAATAACAATATTTCAGTTCTAATCCATATCAATTAATTCACCAGCAATAATGATATAAACAGCTTAATTGAGTGTTTTGATTGTAGCAGTAATCCGAGACGAGAGTTATCATCGACAGCTACTCCGCCATTAAAACACCAATTTGTTCAGCTCGACTTAGTGATTCTCAGTAATGACTCTCATTCTATTAGGAGGCATCCCTGGGCCGAGAGGTTCCCATAATGCTAATTATTTGTTATTATAACTTGAAGGTAAGCTTTATTGCCGATAGTGAATTAATCGGTTTAAGTAAGATATTTCTTTTTTAAAGGCCGTTGAAAGTTGATCTCGTTGCGAGCAAATTTATCGGATTATTGTTCTGTATAGTATATTTAAATGAGGTGTCTTGGCCAATTATACTGTAGTTTGGATGATTCTTTTCTGAATACAAAGAATGTACGCACATACATCTCATCTTACGCGCCTTTCGAACACATCGAAAAGTGACAAGCATTTCAAGTTTTATAATGGCTGCGTTGAAAGTGAGACTTGTGCTGTATATATAATCAGTGTCATATAGAGTGTCAGTGAGAGTATGGGCCATAGTCCACCACGCTGGCCCAATGCGGGTTGGGGACTTCACAGGCCTTTGAATTTATTTCTCAGGCACGCAAGTTTCCTCACGATGCTTTCCTTCACCGTTTAAGGGCAGTCGGATAAATGCACATAAGTAATTAAATTCAAAACTCATTGGTACATGCCCTGCCTGGGAATCGAACCCGGACCTGCTACATTGGGAGACCGTGTCTTAACCGCTGATCCACCGACGCTCTTGCTCTCGTAATACACGTAAATTGCATCCAATCACATCCGATCTGAGACCAATTATTTCACCAATACCGTGCCGGTCGTTCTCACCTACTTATCCCTGGACCTGCATAATTTTGTCCGTGCTTCGGATCTCATCTACATCAGCCCCCCTGACCCCGCTGCCTCACCCCGGACCCCTCACACGTCCGTAATATCCCTTCCACATTCAGCCCCTTCGCTATAAAGAAAACTTCACGGTGCATTTCACTCAT